>OY744613.1:45777184-45992184 GCA_963556255.1 Allolobophora icterica | reverse complement strand
GTGGTGGCGCAGAAATGGAATCAGGGTATGACAGCTTAAAGAGTTAAACAGCTTATAGTGGCATACAGGTACATGTAGCAACTTCATTGTGTGTTTGAGTATCTGCGTTAGAGTGATAATTTCATAAACTATTTGAGGAGAAATTTAAGGAAAATGATTATAGCATAAACTATTTACAACATGAATAGTTCAAGGCGTTTCTCTGTGGATGAAAGACGTCTTATTATGCAACTTAATCTGGCCGGGGAAAAGTGCACCGTGATAGCCAGCTAGATAATGTGAATTATATAGCATTAGGCCCTATTATTATTATTATTATTATTATTACGAACATTTTTAACGCGCGCAAGCCACACAGAAATGCGAATCTGAGGCGCGGTTAGTTAGCCGCCACATGCAGAGCAGTTAGATTTCCATATGTTTGAAAGCGTGTGAGAAATAGTGAGTTTTAAGGCGTTTCTTGAAAGAGGAAGTAGAGGTCGAGCAGCGGATAAATACTGTGAATAAGCTGATTCCCGCTACTTCGCTCTTTGGGGCTCTGTAGAAACCTCGAGATTACGATTTCGATTACGATTACTGTACTTCCGATGGCGTTCCTAAATACATTGCAAGATGCAAGAGGTAAACAATCCCAAGCAGCTGGTGCCCTAGCGTTTATGGACAGATTAATAGATGAAGACAGAGGAATCAACGCATTAGGCCTTCAGCGTTTATTGCTTAATGAACCTGCGTACTCATAAACTCATTAATAGCCACATCAAGTGCACGCGCGTGCAGAGGTGGGAAGCGGCGCCGCCCGAATTCAACGTATGCTGAGATCGAGGTCACTGACATTGTCGTTAACGCTGAAATCGCCCTGTACACCACTGTGTACACCGTCTACCCTAGCGCCTACGACAGACGCCGAACATCACTGTCTTCTTATAAGAATTCACCACACTCCTCTCCACTGCTGGCAGTATACCCCTCTACTCTTTCTTCATGGGCAAAATTACTGTCCTTCATCTCTCTTTTCAATCACTAGAGTATACTGTCCTAAAAATATTTGAACTATACCTGAAGCTCACGCAAAAAATTCATGGTTCAATTGTCTCCTTCATGCTCTCAAATCATCTCGCAGTCGTCTGGAATGAGCATAGGCCTACAGACGTTCTGGTGATCTCGCTGTATTTAATTGACTTAAAACCTTGACTAATAGATACTACAGCCAACTTCTGTCATCCAAAAAACGCCTCTTCTCATCTCTTGTTCACTCAATTCCATCCAATCCTAGAAATCTTTGGAAAACCATAAACAATGTTCGTCACCATGACTCCTCTCACCCCTCCCAAACTATGGCACATGTATCCATTGCCGACTCCTTTGCATCATTCTTCACTGACAGTTTTCTCCCTCCATGTCTCACAACAGACTCTCCTATAAAAAAAATCAACCTCTATCAACTCTGCCCCCCCCCTTAGGCGACCACTACGACGCAAATTGAATGCAGTTTCACTAGAATGACTAGATCAGTTCGAAATTATTTGACGAACATTGCATGTAAGTATTAAGGTCTAGTTCTCTTAAATCAGCTGAATTTGGCTATTTATTCTTTGGAGAATGGACAAGTCCATACAATATTTTATGTCTGTATATATATATATATATATATATATATATATATATATATATATATATATATATATATATATATATATATATATATACATACATATATATATTTTCTGTATCTAGTTTCCGCCTGCTGCATATATGTTTGTTCACGAAACCTGTCGATTCCATTAACAATCGATCATGTAGGCGCTCTACAGTGTATATATATATATATATATATATATATATATATATATATTAATTGTTCTGAATTAGCTTGTTCGCTATGTGGGAAGACTTTCCACTTTAAATGTTGCCCGACTGATGGGTAGACCCGGCATCGTGGTTGTGTGCATCTTGCACTACGGCCCTATTTCCTTTCAATCGTATAATTGATAACAGTGCATTTGTTAGGTACGCTTCGTCGGCCATACGAATGCTAATCACATTAATAATAATAATAATAATAATAATAATAATAATAATAATAATAATAATAATAATAATAATAATAATAATAATAATAATAATAATAATAATAATAATAATAATAATATATTTTCTTTATTTAAGCGCCTGCTAACCGCACTGCGCTTTACATGTACAAGTTATGCGATAAATCTTAACTACTAACAGAACAGACAGCCTGCAATACACGGCGCAATTGCAGCCTACAAAGCTGTCCGCCTACGGGGCTTGAACTCGCTACCTCTCGCACTCTACGCCAGATGTTATCCAATGCGCTATCGGTGATGCTAATCATTGCTACGACTCCTTCACTGAGTCTTAGGAGGATAAGCTCTCTTAAACTTCGACATTAGATAAAGCTTTTTCACTCGTATCATTCATTTCTTCTCTTTCTCGCTATTGTCTTCCTTACTTACTATCGACTCACTGTATAGACTACATTGACTGAGGGATTCACGCTATCTGTACCTTGTCTGTGTCAGTTATCTATGTTATGATAATATCATAAACACTTGGCTTATCCTTCTATTTTTTCTTCATAGTGGCTTCGCTCTACCTCTCTTCTTTCCTCTTCACCTTCCTCCCTTCTATCCGCCCACTGGATTCACTAGACTTACTGAGAAATTCATACTAACTGCACCCTATTAGTTGCTTGTGTCATGTATATTATGAACACTCAGTTTATCCTTGCAGTAGCTTCTGTTTGATTTAATTTATTTACCACGGAACTGTATTCATGTATTGCTTTTAGCCAGGACTCGATCTGAATTACTAGGCCTACCTCTAGATGAGACGCTACCATTGTAGTTGCATTGAACATGGATCGATTCGGTTCTACATATGTTTTTGATGACTACGTCATGTAATGGGTCACTAGCTGTCCACGTCAACAAAGGGTTTTGGTCATATGACTGCTATATAGATGAGCTAATTAGTTTAATGCTAGATGAGACTCTTGTGCCATTAGATTTTTAAATAGGCTAGACGTGAACTTCAGCGGTATTGGATGATTGTGTCATGAGCTCGGTCTATAGCCAACCACCTTTAGAAAGATTTTGTCTCTGTAACTAATATACTGATACACTCATGATTTGATTCATTTATTGCAAGATGAGACTTCTTTACTATATGTTCACTAGATAAGTTAGACCTGGACTACAGCTCATTCATTTATTGCTATTCATTCGTTACTATTTGTACTATTTCTTTACTTCTGTAGTCTGACTTGGAATACAGCTGTATTTTAATGACAATGTCACGTTCTCAGTTACTAGCTGTCCACCCTATAAAAAGGGTTTGTAAATGATATACCCATGATCTGGTTCGTTTATTGTAAGATGTGACTTCTGTACTATTTATGTAGCCTACTAAATAAGTTAGACTTGGACTACAGCTGTATTTTGATAACAGTGTCATGTACTCAGTCACTAGATGTCCATCTCTAAAAAAGGGTTTTGTTTTTGTTACTGATATACCCATGATCTGGTTCGTTTATTGTAAGATGTGACTTCTGTACTATTTTTGTACTAAATAAGTTGCACTTGGACTACAGCTATATTTTGATAACAGTGTCATGTACACAATCACTAGATGTCCATCTCTAAAAAGGGTTTTGTCTTTGTAAATGATATACCCATGATCTGGTTCGTTTATTCTGTACTATTTATGTACTAAACAAGTTAGACTTGGACTACAGCTGTATTTCGATAACAGTGTCATGTACTCAGTCACTAGATGTCCATCTCTAAAAAGGGGTTTTGTCTTTGTAAGAGTATACCTACTGTCATATACATGATCTGATTCGTTTATTGTAAGGTGATACTGTACTTCTGTACTATTTATGTAGTAAATACGTTAGACTTGGACTACAGCTGTATTTTGATAACAGTGTCATGTACTCAGTCACTAGATGTCCATCTCTAAAAAGGGTTTTGTTTTTGTTACTGATATACCCATGATCTGGTTCGTTTATTGTAAGATGTGACTTCTGTACTATTTTTGTACTAAATAAGTTGCACTTGGACTACAGCTATATTTTGATAACAGTGTCATGTACTCAATCACTAGATGTCCATCTCTAAAAAGGGTTTTGTGTTTGTAAATGATATACCCATGATCTGGTTCGTTTATTCTGTACTATTTATGTACTAAACAAGTTAGACTTGGACTACAGCTGTATTTCGATAACAGTGTCGTGTACTCAGTCACTAGATGTCCATCTCTAAAAAGGGTTTTGTCTTTGTAAGAGTATACCTACTGTCATATACATGATCTGATTCGTTTATTGTAAGTAGATACTGTACTTCTGTACTATTTATGTAGTAAATACGTTAGACTTGGACTATGTGCTGTATTTTGATAACAGTTTCATGTACTCAGTCACTAGATGTCCATCTCTAAAAAGGGTTTTGTCTTTGTGACTGTCATACACATGATTGGATTTGTTTATTGCAAAATAAGACTTCTGAAGTACTATTTATGTACTAAATAAGTTAGACCTGGACTACGGCTGTATTTTGATAACAGTATCATGTGTTCAGTCACTAGATGTTCATCACTAAAAAGGGTTTTGTCTTTGTAACTGTCATACACATGAGTTGTTTCATTTATTGCAAAATGAGACTTCTGTACTATTTGGTTACTAGACAAGTTAGACTTGGACTAGGTCTACAGCTGTATTTTGATGACAATCTCATATGCTCAATTACTAGCTGTCCATTTCTAAAAAGGTTTTGTCTTTGTGATTGTCATACACATGATTTGATTCGTTTATTGAAATATTAGACTTCTGTACTATTTGTTTTTACTAGATAAGATAATATTTAGGGGTGGCCCTCGAGCTGTAAAGTTTAGAATATTAGGCCTATGATACTTCGTACAATGGGAAATGGTGTAATGCTTCATAATAAGTAATCGTCAGTAATGGTACTAGTTAATGTATATTGTTTAACAGAATGTCTACTTTCTACCTGTATATTAATGTAAAAATTAACAACTAATGTTCAGAAATGTACTATCATTCTTTTCGCAAGCTCTCTATAAGCAAACTTCGTGGGGACAAACGTTTAATTAATGAATACAGACTGCATATTCTCACACACGCACACATTTGTCTCTATAAGCAAACCTTGTGGGGACAAACGTGTAATTAATGAATACAGCCTGCATATTCTCACACACGCACACATTTGTCTCCATAAGCAAACCTTGTGGGGACAAACGTGTAATTAATGAATACAGCCTGCATATTCTCACACACGCACACATTTGTCTCTATAAGCAAACGTTGTGGGGACAAACGTGTAATTAATGAATACAGCCTGCATATTCTCACACACGCACACATTTGTCTCCATAAGCAAACCTTGTGGGGACAAACGTTTTATCAAATGAATACAGCCTGTGCCTATTCTCACACACACATTTCTTCATAGGGCCTACACAATACTTGTGGAGACAATATTCAAGTTAATAAAAACAATTATAGTTCCTAGTAAATTAATGAAAAACGTCATGAGTATTATAACAATTTCTTATAATAAGTATACTAATACTAAATTGGGGCACATCTATTTACACTAGGCTTTGCAATGATTCTTGGTTTGCCCAAGGTTTTGAATTTGGTGTGCGAGATTCAAATGTTATACTCATTTTAAATTCAGCCTCATTAGGATTTAAAAAAATGAAATTATTCTTGTTTGAAAATTGTGAGTGTGGGGGAAAAACACGCTACTCCAAATATTCGCCATCCCGCATTTCGCACTTATAAGACGCTGTCTATGAAGCACAATAATTTTCTAGATATAGCGTTTGTGTATCTAAACATTATAATACTAATCAGGAGCTCAATTATATCATAATGTGTAGAAAGTAGGCCCTTGTACCCATATGCACCGGTTTCGTTAAGGTATATTTTAGCACCGTTCATACACACACACTCTTGACTCCATAAGTCATCCATGTGGGGACGATTGTGTGACACAGTAATGAATATTAATTAGATGTGTGTGTAAAAGTAGTTCCTTGTCCCCATATGCACTTGTGTACTTTAAGGTATATTTTGGAACCATAAATTGTCCCCACATGGAATGTCCGCATAAGGTAGCAGATGCGAGTATGTGTGTGTGTGTGTGTGTGTGTGTGTGTGTGTGTGTGTGTGTGTGTGTGTGTGTGTGTGTGTGTGTGTGTGTGTGTGTGTGTGTGTGTGTGTGTGTGTGTGTGTGTGTGTGTGTGTGTGTGTGTGTGTGTGTGTGTGTGTGTGTGTGTGTGTGTGTGTGTGTGTGTGTGTGTGTGTGTGTGTGTGTGTGTGTGTGTGTGTGTGTGTGTGTGTGTGTGTGTGTGTGTGTGTGTGTGTGTGTGTGTGTGTGTGTGTGTGTGTGTATTTGCAATGATGATGTGTGTGTGTGTGCTTAATGGTATTAAAGTAGAGGGATGAAGTCTAGCATTACATATGATCATAATTATAATTAATAAGACTGTGCTGTCATTCAGCTATGGATTTCGCATAATTTCGCTGTCAACTGTTTATAGGTTTCCCATAATTTCGCTAAAACACACCTATGGGTTCTGTCGAATTTCGCTAAAACACACCTATGGGTTCTGTCGAATTTCGCTAAAACACACCTATGGGTTCTGTCGAATTTCGCTAAAACACACCTATGGGTTCTGTCGAATTTCGCTAAAACACACCTATGGGTTCTGTCGAATTTCGCTAAAACACACCTATGGGTTCTGTCGAATTTCGCTAAAACACACCTATGGGTTCTGTCGAATTTCGCTAAAACACACCTAATATCTACTACTATTCTAACGCCTCATTGTCCCAAAATGCTTTTATCTTTTGTCTAAAATTGGGGCAACAACACGTTGCTTACCTTTAGGGCTAAAATTTGGGCAATGACATGTCCCTTCCGTTTTGTATGCTCTTTACGTATACAATACTAGTAAAAATGGTCTTTTCATGTATTGATTTGATAAGCAGTTATTTGTTCGAGATAGGCATACATTTACATTTGTATAATTTACAAAAGAAATGTGACACACGCTCGAAAGCACCTTTGGTGTCTAAAAATTTGTTTCGTATAGAAATTTTTTCTTTCTTCTTTAAACTCCCAACACTACATCATCTAATCTAACGACTTGCATAACGTCGTTGTCATAATGTCTAAGGCATTGGTCGGTGATCGCATAGAGTTAAATCACATTTTTTAAAATTAACATGATACTTCGAATGGCTAGTCGAAATGCGAAAAGGCTGCGGTGGGTGTGAGAGAGATTAGTTTTCAGTTTAGACCTGACATTGGCCCCTAAAACTAGTCAGACATTATTTCATCCATCAAGAAATTGACAAGAATAATATTGATCTTGCCTTGACTATGGATCGCAAGTGGAAGCATACCGTGTTTAGTTCTTAGAATTCGATTGAAGATAATCACGGGTAACTTTAAAATGGCTACGTAATTGTAAAAATGGTTCCAGATATCATAAAGCCACCAATGTGGCTTTGAATGTTACATTTTATGTGAGCATTCTCCAACCCTGTACCCCACAGCAATAGCATAATGTACTAAGGACACCGCAAGATATGCGGTTGATGGTCATACAGGCACATGGTTACCAGCTCAGAAATAAATTGGTCAACGCAAGTTATGTGACATCGTTGGACGATGAATTCAAAGCTGAGAGTAATACAGTTTGATCTACTGTAGTGTCTGCTGCCTATTCGTGGATATACAGGCCAAAGCAACATCCGTACAATTGAATAAATGTGAATAGTCCCGAAATTGCAAAACAATACAAGAGAACACCGAAGTCCAAATAGAGGCGCTATCGAGAAATACAATACACCAGTTGACTGCAAATTTAACTTGATTATAACGAGCCAAATCCATTACACAATTCCAATCCCTTCACCAGATATTCCAATAAAATACTGCGGTCCGCCCGAACCCATGTTGAGCATTCGTGTTCCAAAAACTAAGAACTACCTTGACCACTCGAGGGTCAAATGACCTCTTCGCGCTTTACAAAAATATCAAACTCGAACCACTTATTCTGAAATATTGTTTACACGAATATCGTCAACTACAGCAATGGACTAAATAATATGATGTTTGACTATTTAATTATATTTCTTCTTAAATTCGTTGCAAATGATAATTCGACATGTTTCGATGCAGAAAGTCGTATCACCATCACTACAGTGTAAAGTGGAAAAAATGAACAATCCAGAAAAAGCATGGCAGCCTGTGTAACAATAAGAGCTTGCATTAAATCACAAAACATTTACTTGAACATAAGCAATTTTCATAGCCAAACTACTTTTAAAATAATTATCTGCATTGTTAAAAGAAATTTACGTCAATTACGAAATTATGGAAACACAGATGTCAGATCTCATTTTGGCTGTTGGAAATTTTTTGTGTAAAGGAGTGTAGGGCCTACAGAATATAAGAGACCGTATTGCAACGAAGGAATAATGCAGTGCCCTAAGTAAGAACTAAGCACTTCCAGATAAACTTAGCACCTGGCGTTACTTGGTCAGACACCTGATTTGGCCTCTGATCTCTGAAAGCGTGATCAACCAACGCAATAAGACTCAAATTTAACAAGCTAAGCGTTAAGATTGAAACGGATAGCTTATAGATGTCATGAAATTTTTAAAAGTAGGCCTACAACATAAAATCATCAAACATACATGTAACGTTTCGCTGGGCCTACCAAAATTAATAGAAGCAGTAATGATATGTAGTGAAGCAGACTGACAGAGATGTTTAACAAATGAATAGAGTTTGTTTTGTAACGTTGTCGAAATGCAGCACTGATAACACTTTTACTGTGCGTGTGTGGATGAAACAGTAAATAATTATTCAACGAATAAATGAACAAGTGATTGAATGAGTGGCTAATCCATCAGGCAATAAAGCAGATTTTCAATAAAGCACTCAGTCAGGTACTCAATATGTGAGTCATTCAGACATGTATTGCATTTATGAGTCTGTGTTTGCATCGGTGTGTGAGTCGGCTGGAAAATGAATGAGTCTTTAAGTGAGTCACTGAGAGCGTGAGTCACTGAGACAGGGAGTTACTTAGTGAAGTAATGTATGAATACTTCAGTAAGTGAATTTCTGAGCGAATTAACGGGTGAGTCAGTGACTAAGACATTAAGCCAGTGAGTCAGTTGATAAGTGATTCTGTTAGTCAATCAGTAAGCCAGAGAAACAGTAAGTCAATAAGTTAACCTGCATTTATACGTTTTCCTCCTAATTACAAAATTGCTAGGTTTCGTTCTTGACTGAAATTGATTTATGATAAAATAGTACGACATCTTAGTATCGTCATTTTGGCTATCTCCAATACGCTAATTTGGGATAGTATAACGTTAGGACAAACCCCCTCTTATGAAAATAATCAGCCAAAACAATAAGTGAGCCACCATTTTTATTGGTTCAAACTTCTGAAGGTGCAGCAGCAGACACTCAGATTGTGACGAGTTCAGTAGTTAACTGTCCGTCATCCAAGACGGTTAAATATTGCTGCACCTATGAATTACGAGATAAACAAAAATATAAACTTAAGTAGGCCTATAATCCATATAGAAATTATATCCCAGGCATATTGAATAACACCCAAATGATGTACGGAACTTAGATGTATTGCGTATTGTGTAACAGTAGAGGCAAGCAGTTTAATTTTCGACGGACGAAACACGTAAGCCAAGCTTTGGACGAATAATTGTCATTTGGGTATAAGCTTACAGATTGAATGGGCGGACAAATATAATGACCAAACAAAATTGGTTACAGAACAATAAACCTAAACCATTGCTTGAGGCGACTTGAAACAATGGAATTGTCCACATCATGAAAAGCAGCAGAATAGAAACAAAAATTTGCTGTCACCAATATCTCGTTCATTTTATTATTATTATTTATTATTATTATTATTATTATTATTATTATTATTATTATTATTATTATTATTATTATTATTATTATTATTATTATTATTATTATTATTATTATTATTATTATTATTATTATTATTATTATTATTATTATTATTATTATTGTTTGTTTTATTATTATTGCTTTTTTATATTAATTCAAACCGACAACACACAGCAAGATTATACTGAAACATGACAGTAGGCCTACAATCAAGATCATAATAATAATATGATCCCTCAGGTGGTCAAAACTATTCCGGAGATGTGGTGTTATTCTCGAACGGCTTCTCCGTCATCAAGATTCTGTTGGACAAAGGTTCCTCGACAGGCAATCGCATTAAAGCGTTGGATGGTGATAGAGAGACGCTTATTATAATTATTATTATTATAATAATTATTATTATTATTATTATTATCATCATCATCATCATCATCATCATCATCATCATCATCATCATCATCATCATCATCATCATCATCATCATCATCATCATCATCATCATCATCATCATCATCATCATCAGCATCATCATCATCATCATCATCATCATCAGCATCAGCATTATTATTTTTTACCCGAAGTATCAAGGATCACTGAGGATTTGGAAAATATTATTGTTATTTAGGAGCAGTGATAGTGTCTGGAGGGTTAGGCCTCGTCTTCGGGGAAAGCGTGGGAACGTGCCTTTAAATGCAACCAAATAATAGCGTTGGATAAGGTGAAAAATAAAAGTTGATTCGCCACTGATGGAAGAAATTCGATCGCCTATATCACTGATGACATCTGAGGCTGAAGTGTTCATCGGCCCCAAAGTCTCGATGGCCACCGGGTGGACTATGTGCGATGCAGGGAGCCTCTGGCACTTCTGTATTAATTTTTACGATTTGCCGCCTGAACTGATGCCGGTGTCAGGAAATAGAGAATCCCCCATACAATTATATCCCCATAGCAGAATGGAGTATCCGGCTGGATGAATGTGAACGGGAGGGACTATCCCCTCGTGCAAAAGTATCCCCATGAGTCGTACGAAATTATCCCCAATCAATATAGTATCCCCTGCAACATACATGTAATTACAAATTGTGCGATTTAACTCAATTTAGAACTATGTCAGTCGTGGTCATGGGCAAAGCCATAATTATGCTACTTATTGTTGGCATACGTGGACAGTGAAGTCAATGATCCTCTCATTACTCTCTCTACGCTATAGGCCTACTATATTTACTTTAAGGCGAGTTGTGACATGGATATCGGTCGATTCGTAGCAATCGGTACGCCAGCAAAGCCCTTGAAGCCATGATCTATGAGACAATGAATCAATTTCAAAGGCTCTTGTGTTCTTTGTGGTGTTGTAATTTCACGCAAATTAAACAATGTTTATTCGCATAATTAGTTGCGTGAAAGGCTTATTGCGATGCACGTTTATAAAACGAGAAAGACAAACATCAGCATTTCACAAACGACAATGTCATGAAAAGGGACAAATGTGCTAATTGGGTAAATTGTTATCTCGCGCTTGATATCGGTCGATTCGTATCAATAAAATATCGTCAAATCTCGGACGACAGTGCGTCAGCTCATGCACATTGTAAGGCGGGGAACGGACATTATCCCCCGGACATTATCCCCCCCGGACATTATCCCCCCGGACAAAAGCCCCCCAGGACAGAATCCCCCCGATTTTAGCTAGGACAAAATCCCCCCGGACAAAATCCCCCCTCTGTGTGATAAGCCTATTTCTACATTTAATTGAGAAACTTTAATAGCCCTTTTGCCCTAGTGTCAGCTTGTTAATGTTGTAAAGGTATAAACTAATGACTTGTTAGTGTCATTCAGGTGTAAAAATAAGACTTGTTAGCAGTGATGGGCACTAAACTATTTTTATTTAGTGAAACTAAAACTATTTTCCAACTAAACAAAAATAGTTTAACTAAAGTTGGCAACTGATTTTGGAAATAAGTTAACTAAACTAAAAAAGGAGTTAAACTTTTTCCAACTATTTTCCAACTTTTTCCAACAAACATTTTCACAATAATAGAGGTTAATTGAACTGTAATAATGCAGAGCATCAATGACAATTTCACCTTCAAACATGCAATGTGTCCTGTTCTAGCATACAGTTACAGGCGTACTGTAAGTAGTGTATAAATTTTAAAACACAGCATGTTAATGCAAAAACCATGCAGTGTTAATCAATAAGTTTTACGTTGAGTTGTTCAATGTTCATTGCTGAAAATAGTTGCGTATTGCTGATTTTTTTAGTTAAACTTTTTAGTTAGCAACTACAAAAAATTAGTTAAACTATTGTTTTAACTAAGCTATTTATTTTTAGTTAAACTTCATGCTTAACTAAAAAAATTTAGTTAAACTAAAGGTTAGTAACTTTTTAGTTAACTATTGCCCATCACTGCTTGTTAGTCGCCTAGTTCTTAACTTAAGGCTTGTTAATGTCAGGATTCGCGAGGTCCGCTGTCCAAAAAGCGGGTCAGGCACAGCGCCAAGCAGCTACAAGCCGTCTTCCGCACCCTTGTTAGCGTCACTATAGGTTAACGAATGTGTAAATGTAATTGATAACACTTAATAGCCCTGTTGCCCTAGTGTCAGGTTGTTTGGTCAGCTTAGGTATAAAGTATAGTATGTATGTATATATGCATGTATATATGTAGGTATATATGTATATTATGCATGCATATATATATGTTTGTATGTATATATATATGTATTTTATGCGTGTATGTATATATGTATGTTTGATATATATGTGTGAAATATAGGTTATTATTTCCTAGCCGGGGGATAATGTCCTACCCCGGGGGGATTCTGTCCGGGGGGGGCTTTTGTCCGGGGGGGATAATGTCCGGGGGATAATGTCCGGGGGGATAATGTCCTACACTCTTGTAAGGCACCCAACCACTTCGGGGAACCTACATTTTAAAGTCCTTCCCTGCTAGCAGCAAAAGGACTGCTCTTCATGTGGGCTGTATGCAGCTGCCTATGCCTTTGAGATTGCTTCGGTGATCCTTCAACAATGCCAAAACATCCTGAGAAATGTTTCAACGACACCATCATGCTTCTTTCCCTGAAATCCCTCTCAAGAGAAGGGGAAGAAAACCACTTCCGCGTGTGGTTATTCTTCCTACTGTAATTTCGGTCTGATTCGCTCTGAACATTGCTTAGAAGACTTACAAGATTTAGAGTAACTTGCTATACCAATATATTTGATTTGTTCTGAACATTGCTCAAAACACACAGTCACTTGCTTTACGTATTTCTGGTTTTTGATTACGATTACAACACAGATTAAAAAATTACATGCATTTTTCAATAATAAATTATACCTGTGAATTTTTATCCTCTGGGGGATGATTTCACACGACGGGAGATAGACATGGTTCATCTGCCGGATACTCTATACCGGTTTATTTCATCCGGGTGAATAAATTAACACATCCCCCGGATAGTTTTAGGACTGATAATCTGTCACACGACACTGGCACTGGCCCAACCGAGCTGGCCGGTTGGGCCGGCATCATCATCATCATCATCATAATAGCGCCCCTTCAAGATTGCCTACTCAGGAGCACTCCCAGCCCAACCACGGTCAAATAACGCAGTTTTGAGGACAGTGAGAAACACGGTGAAACGACCAATCGGTAATTGACGGAGCTTGGTGGGGAGCCCATTCGAGGTCATAAGGGCAGCCACAGAGAAGTCACGGCGCTGCCGTATGGCTGTCCGCGAACGGGGAACAATAAGTTGAGCTTGCGCAACTGAGCGGAAAGAGCAACGGCGCAGCGTGCACGAGGTGGGACAGCAGAGCTCCCGCAGGTATGGAGGGGCCAAACCTTCAAAGCACCGCCAGACCAAAGCAGAGATTCGGTAAGTGATGAGCTGTGGGTAGGGGAGCCAGTGGAAGACATCCGTCATATACGCAGACACTCTGCCAAACTTGGTATGCGGTATAAAGGCGGGCAGCAGTACCTACGATTCTATTCAGGGACTCAATCCGGCAGGCCGGGAGTCCGTCATATATGGTACTGCAGTAGTTCAATCGCGCATTGGATAACATCTGGCGTAGAGTGCGAGAGGTACAGAGATCGAGTCCCATAGGCGGACATGCTTTGTAGGCTGCAAGTTGCGCCGTGTATTGCAGGCTGTCTGTTCTGTAAGTAGTTAAGGTTTATCGCATAACATGTACATGTGCAGCGCAGTGCGTTTGCAGGCGCTTAATTAAAGAATAAATATTATTATTATTATTATTATTATTATTATTATTATTATTATTATTATTATTATTATTATTATTATTATTATTATTATTATTATTATTATTATTATTACTATTATTATTATTATTATTATTATTATTATTATTATTATTATTATTATTATTATTATTATTATTATTATTATTATTAATCGGGATACAACAAAAGCATGGACAAGCGTGGAAGCTGCACCGGGAGACAAAGAACGGAAGATCACATTGAGTTGCTGGAGCTGGTAATAGCAACTGCGGGAGAGAAGATATATGTGCCGCGTGAATGCAAGTTCCTGGTCCAGGAGGACTCCCAAGTCCCGGACCCAGAAAGAAAGGTGTAGGAATTGCAAGGCAAGAGAAGACAGATCTATTTTAGAGAGCTGCTGGGGAGTGCCAAGCCATATAAACTGCGTCTTGGCGGGGTTTAGCCGCAGGCGGTTTGAGGACATCCAGGCCTGCAGGCATTATTATTATCATTACTATAACGATTACTATTATGACGTCATTATAACTATTTATAACTATAACTAGTATTATTACCATTATTTTATTGAAATTAAATTTTAACTAGATATTTACTAAGTTTACACAACTTTTTAAACACGTGCATATTTTTACAGGCAAAACTGCTTGTACATGTCTCTAATTAGGTCAAGTGTTTCGATAAGGTAAGGTAAGTAAGTAAGTAAGTAGCCTTTATTTGCATATGTCAAGTGCACATGCATTGCATGTATACAATGATTACATACATTTTGAAAAAAAAACTATAACATGAAAACAAAACTATAACATGAGCAGCTTATAAGGTCACACATTTACCACTAGATATAATTAACCCTCGGGCTACAAGGGGGGGGGGTGGTTACCACCCCCCCTACGTTTTTCTGCAAAATATTTTTTAGTACATGGAATATAATTTTGACATTTTAGGTAGCTGTAGGGGTCCATTTGCACACATTTTGAGGTAAAAGTCGTGATGATATCCCACGCCATAAAAAAGTTATACCCGATATAGCCTAGGTACCACCTATGGAATCAGGAATTTCTCTCGTCAGCTGTTAGCTGTTGTCGACTATAAAGGTATTCATTATTCTTTCTGGAAGAGAAACAACTATGCCATTCTTTAGAGGGAATGTAGGGCTATATTTGCTTGCCTAGTTATTTGTCTTTTGAAAACCGGAAGTGATCATAATAAATAATTATACGCTTTATCAGTGTGAAAATCACTGATGCAACATCACAACGTAAACCGATATGGTTAGGTATGGGGAAGGGCTATAAACAGTCAAAGCAGAATGCTTACAGAGTAAAGCAGTGCTGTGAAGTGTTCAAGAAGCCTTTTTCCAGGAAGCATTCGCACAAAACAATGGAAGTAACTTGCAATAACTGCAAGGACCACTGTCGTATTTGACTGCTGGGAAAAATTACATAATTTCTTGTTTCATGTTGATATAGCTGCACGCCTTTAGGTTCTGCCTGTAACTAAAACAGACTTTGGAATAGTTTGTATTGTTGAAAATTGAGTCTCATTATATTTACCATATTCTTGGATACATAGTTCATTTTCAAAACCCACAACATTTATATATTTTTATCCAAATAGTACAAATTGTGTGGGATAATATCAGATATCGTTAAATGGACCGGTGCCTTTGTTAAAAACTATATAATTTCGAGATGCATTCATATATTTTACAACTAAATATACCATTCTTTTCAGAAATGAATGCTGAATCAAATGCTCTATTACATGATATGATATTTGAAACCAAACACGAAATTCCGGGTGGTGGTAACCACCACCCCTTGGTAGCCGTTGTCACAAAAAACCTTGGTAGCCTGAGGGTTAAAGATGCATCGGTTAACAAAGTGTGAAGTTTGCAACAATGCTTTTGTGGTGTAGGGTGCACTGGGTTAGCATTCTAAAATCGATGATGGTGATAAATCACACAAAATGTCACCTATGTCAGAGATCATTCATACCAATAAGTTATTTGAGAATTTTGAAGAAAGTTGGTATAGCGTTCAATTCAAATAATTCTAACCATAATCTCTGTTTGTCTTTCTTTCTTTCTTTCTCTGTCTGTGTCTGTCTGTCTCTGTCCGTGTCTGTGTGTCTGTCTGTCTGTCTGTCTATCTGTCAGTCTGTCTCTCTATCTATCTATCTCTCTCTCCAATATTAACAATGCGGAAAATGACCTAGTTAGTCCGTAACCTTAGCCAACATCGTGTACACCGCTTATGGCTTATGGAAGGCTGTTAATCAGACAATAACTAGTCCGGACTTAGGCGAATAACGTAGGTCTGATTATTCAGTAGTGTCCAGACTGTTATCTTTGAAGTGTACACTGACCTGTTATTAGACTGTGCTTTCTAAAATGTCAAGGTTAATCTGCCAACAATCAAAGCGACTAGACTACGCTGCTCAACAGCAGTCTTGATTACAATTAGCCTAATATTAACTTGAGAGTCTTGAGTTGAACAGAACATCTTCAGACTTTCAAGAGTTTTCAACTCTTATCTAACAATGATCAAAATCCACTCTGCGAAGCTAAGTTTTCTTACATGACGCCAACATTTTCAAGAGAGTCTTAAGCAAAGCGGTGATTTTGTCACTTTGAACAATCATAAACATTCGCTAGGCCTATATGGTTACTAGGCCTAGCACTTAGGTATATTCGAGCTAATCAGTTTTCCACAGAAAAAACAACTTAATTTCCGTTTGAAACAGATTTATTAATTAATAAGAAAGCATACAGGCTTTAGGCAAAGGGGCACAGAGTCGCTATAACCATACCGATTCAAACGTACTTTAATAATACACCAACGGAATTCAATTGCATTTATATGAACATTTGATGGATGACGCTTTTTCATGCAAACTAATCAGTGCCTTTCGCTGTATTGCGGAACAGTCTTCGAATGTCTACAAACTCTTCAGCAGCCTAATAAACTCTTGATATTACATTAGGGTGTCGCTGTAACAGTAGCTAATAACGATAATTATTCATGTGGTGATTATTGAGAGCAAAAGCTTTCCATTTCACTTTGACTGTCCACAGGAATGCGAAGAATCCTCAGAACCGTGTTGATCGTCTACACTCTATAAGGCTTTGCTTACTTTCTTCGATGTTATACAAAAACTAAGATTTGTCATTGCTAGACTAGGTCTCCTGGGTGTCTCGCCTGACCATCTGAGGTCGCTCTAGTAAACTAGATTAGATCACACTAGAGTAGATTAGGTAATAATAATTGTACTAATTATATACATACCGGTACACAATTTTGATCTATGCGTCGTTTGAAACTGACAAATTCGATATAAAATTCGTATAAAAAATAAGAAGTGTCAATTATTTTTGTAATCTATCGAACTGCGTATGGTCGTATCTAGATGGGTGTAACACAACTTTTGACTATCTTACCTTATCTGAACTGAACCAAACCTCGCCTTTTGAACAACAATAATTTTCCACCCTAATTGGCCATTCCTTTATTACTCCCATCCAAGTACAAACAGCCAAAACATTTTACTTCTTATGCATTACCTTTTTTGATGAAGTACTAATCAGTAACTCCTATCGTGTAGGCGTCATATGCAAAAATAATCACCAAAACCCAGCCCTTTCAGGTATTTTCCCAGCTAGGCATCTAAACGTCATTAGCCTCATACATTCCTCTAACCATTCATACCTAATCAGGAGGTTAAACATTTGCAGATATTGCGTAGAATAACACGGAATCTGAACTCCACTTCATTTTCGACATCAATTTTCAATGTACAGTAGGTTAACAAAAACGTCGACCAAAGCTGTAGAAGGCCACCAGATCTTCTTCAGTCTCAGGTTCTCCATTTATGTTGATTTTTTTAAAGTTGGACTTTAGTTTAATCCTTTGGAGGTGGGGTATGACACACCCCATAGCTATTCCACGCTGCCTTTTCTACGGAAAACGTGGAAACAGCTTGGATTATTTTTGTCTACATTAGTAAATGTGAAATATGAACACTTTAAGACAATATCAGGTACTATTCAACGCACAATGTTTTAAATTTTGTTGCAAATTAAAAAGAAATGATAATTTTTCGAATATATTTTGATTTTTATCGAATTAAAATAAAGTAACGGTGCAGTGCTGAAAAATGAAATGGGCAATAATAATAATAAGATAGTGCAGCATATAATTTTGCATCGATGCAAAATTGATGCATTATTACGGGTATTATTCGTCCAGTTGGTAATGTTTTGAATTAGGCCTAGTACCGAAAATGCACGTGCTAAGTAGATATTGCATGATTACTTCACCTGTTGGCCATTTCAATAATGGTGGAAAACAGTTATTTGTTGTGATAATCACCAGTTTAGCTGATAATTGATTATAAAATTATAGTTTAGCTCACAATTAATGTTATGTAGTTGATATCGCGACTTCCAAGTAAAAAATATGTATTGGGGTATATCATACCCCACCTAACCACAAACGTTTCAATGTTTCACCTCTCTTCCAAAGGGTTAAAAATGCCCTTAAACAGCCGCATTCTAAATATAACTCATTACTTAGACGTGTTTTTGTACCCATGTTCTTTGCTTTGAAAGCGGCAGGGAAGTCGAATTACATAATAAAAAGGAGGGTATGAGTAGTAACAATAGAAATTTATGAAAACGTACCCGGCTCATATGATTTATCATCTTCTGGAAACCTGAATAATTATCAATCTGAATCTTTTAGTTCCTTCCGTGACTGCTGAACATATACACCGATATTCATAGCGTGGCTGATATTGCAGATGTGAAGGGGACTCCCGAGCAGCTTTCCCCGCACAGCCTCTTTCTCGCTGGTTTTATTTCCAGACATAGGTTCCTACATGGTAGTATAATATCAAGCTAGGCGTACAGTTAGTAGACCTAAGTCCCTCACTTGGATGTTTTTGCCTGAATTTACAGATGCAAGTGTTCATGGAAAAATTCAGCTTGAGCCATCGACAACAAAATAATGCAACCACATTTGTTCACATACTTTGGGACAGTAGCAATTACTTAGTAGATGTAAACGTGTACCTTCAACTAAAAGTTTTAAATCATTCGCTATTAAATCATTCGCAATTGAATGATTGTTCCACTGTGATAGTGGATACACAACGAATGTCATAATTTACGTAGAGAAGCAAATCCACGATTCCACCTTACGAAAAGCAGAAATTAATCTTTTGACAAAACTGAACCTTCTTTTTTATCTTACCTTTCCATGGGCTCCTCGATTGTTAAATGGTTAGCGTGCTGGACTTTTAATCGAGAGGACGGGGATTGAAATCCCCACCAGGGAATAAATAAGGCTCGAGATTGCTGCTTCACCTATTACGCCTACTCTCTAGACAACCCAGCGAAAATGAATAAACTGACCGTACACTGTCGGTGGAAGATAAGACGGCGAGGGAGAGGACTGGCCACCCGCGCTCATATGCCGAAGTTAAGAAAATGAAGTCGCAAACAGTTTATAGCATTGGCTGCTTCAGGGCTAGCTTAAGGGACTGCTGCCTTTCTAACAGAATCGTAGCGTCTCAAAGTGGTTTCTCTTTATATGGCGTATACTGGAAGTCTACTGAACCACATAGTACGATTTTCATATTGCATCACTTAATGTGACCATGGCATAATGCCCCGTGCATTTTCCTATCGTAATGCCAAAGATATCATTAGAGTGGATATTTAACGCTGTAGCTCTATGCATCCTATCATGTATTGCAGTCCTGGTTTAATTAATTTGCATTTAATTCGCCATATATCGAGAAAGGTATATGCATTTTATAAACTGAAGAAGGGCTAGCGACATCATTTTCTTAACCTCGGCATAGGACGACGGAATGGAAGTCCTCTCCTTTGCCTTCTCTGACCCGCACTGACAATATACCGACCAGGCAGTTCATACATTCTCAGGGCTAGGGTTAGGCGTCTTCGCTTTGCCTATCATGAGTTGTCCGAAAACCTAAGAGTGTCTTTTGCGATCATTCGTAAAAATGCTTCCATCTAACTCATTTTTGCTTTGAAAATTCGTTTCTGATCTTGCTTTTGCATTGTCCATCATTTTGAACCATGGCAAGAGAGTTCTAACCACGATTTCTTATAAATCATCACAACGTCTTATGTCACAGGCTTTGCTAAAACAACCAGAGTAAAGAAGTTGGCTTGAATTGAAACTTACAGACGAAGCATAAAATTTGTAGCTGTTCGATAGAGGACGCTGGTAGAACATAATAACCAGTGTTTAATCTAGACTTCTTTGGGGGGGAATGTCCCCCCAGGATTGATGTTTTCCCCAGAGGCCAGCCAATATCAGAATGTAGAGACCTTTAGGATTCACGTGGATACATGGTTTCCCCACCAGAGAGATGATTTCCTAAGAAAAGGTCAGTAAAGCAACTTTTTTGAGAGAGTAATTGTTGTACAAAAAGTTTAACAATTGGACGAAGGACTAAAGAAAGGTCATCAAGATGAAATTAGAAAAAGTCTGAAACTTTTTCAAGATGGATGAAATTAGAAATTACAGAAAAAAATCTTGTGTAAATTTGTTGGTCACCCCAGAAACCTTGTTTACCCTCCCAGAAGAGGGGGACTAGATTAGACACTGCATAATAACAGACTCAAATTTCTTCTGTTCACATGCTGAAAATGCAGGGATGTCTTTTCGAGGAGCACAATTCCAAAACTCACTCAGTCCAATGCTTATCAACTGAACTGAGTGAGTTTTGGAATTGTGCTCCTCTTTATTTCCTTCCAAACGATGTAAACTGCTGTAAGACTGATAATGGATAGAATATGATGACATCTGAACTTCCAATGTCATTACGCAACTAAACATCATTCACAAAACGTAATCTGCAGAAGATTTCTATGTCAATCGAACTCCAGTAAATCAATGAAAGCTACATGTAAATAAGCTAAGGGTCAGTGTGATTCTCCTTACAGATTTTATTTTAGTTATAGTTACAGTTATAGTTAATGGTTTTTCATTTTAGTTATTGTTACAGTTATAGTTAGCATTTTTTTAGTTATAGTTGCAGTTATAGTTAATGGTTTCTCATTTTAGTTATAGTTACAGTTATAGTTAGCATTATTTTTTAATTATAGTTATAGTTATAGTTATAGTTACTGGACTTTTATTTTAGTTAATTTTAGTTAGTACATAGTTACAACTGGCCCCAATGGCACTCCGCCTGGTCCTTATAAATGGGGTCATCGATTATGTCAGAAAATCATTAGGCAGTTTTTACTCTCCTCCCCCTTGTCAACAACTGTCAAACATGCAAAGACACCCCAACGAAATTACGTCATAGAAAATTACCCCACCCCAGAAAATCTCTATGACTAATAAATGCAAAAAACTGGATTTGCCGAAAAAACAAAATGCTGTTATTCAGATTTGAATTTTATATTTAATGGCTACACGAGGAATCACAGTCTGTCACAGATATTTAATGGATTTTTTTCCATTCAAAAATACAATCTCGTTTTATTTTAAATGTGTAGGGGCCTATTCAATTTTTTTTTTATTATGAACATTTCTAATTTGAACATGAACATGATAACGTATTTATAATATTCCTTTTAACATAGAAAATTAAAATCAAAAAATTAAGTTTCTCACTCTTTACTATTAACAATTGAAAGAAAAAAATTATCATTCCATCAAAAAGAAACTCAGAATATCAGATTTTCGAAAAGAACCCAGGATATTCGAAAAGAGAATATGCAGCACATTTTCTCATTTTTCTGGGAACAATAAACAGGATATTTTAAAACGAAGAAAATATCGCGTTTGATTAAGTTACAAAGAAAAATAAAATAGATCACTCATAAAGACTTTCCGAATCTATGGTTGCTTTTTGAATAAGTTATTGCTGAAGTCGATTTGTCTTAAACACCGTTCCCCTTGTCAAGAACTGTCAAACTTTTTCAAATCGCTCGCCCGATTTTGTTGATGTAATTAATGGACGACTCCATGGGTAATTTAAAGACTGCTCTTCTCACGTTCTTATGTTTATCGATATTGCAATTTTTATTTCATTAACGAAAATAGCTATGAATTTTCGTTAGTGTTATTTTCGTTATAGTTATAGTTATAGTTAATGATATTTTTTAGTTATAGTTATAGTTATCGTTAACGAAATCATGTTTTGTTCGTTAACGAACATTTTCGTTATCGTTAACGTTAACGAGAATCACACTGGTCCAAGTACAACATAGCCTAAGAAAATTAATAAAAGTTACGGTATATGGGTCATTATCCGAAAAGTGCAGAATTGATGTCCCATGCTGGTTTTTTGAGTTTTTTCGATAATTTCTTCAAATTCTTTTTGCCTATCCTTCAAAGAATGAGCAGATTAACATTTCCCATCACTGTTTTAGCTGCTTGATTTTGGAAATTTAGAAATAAATGACTAAATGTATACAAAATATCATTACCATCCACTGTCCGAGACGATGTACATGCATTAAATTAAACTTTTACGCAAATTAATTCCATTACAACCTGTAACAAAGGTACATTATTTTGATTAATTAGTATCCAGGATATGCAATAATGAAACATTTAGACTCATTTTCGTAATATTTATTTTTTTAGAGCCTATTTATACTTGTCCATAGAAATAAGCATCATAGCCATCTCAATTTTTGGGAAGCCTATAACTTTTAGAGAACGTGCTTACTTACTAAAAGAAAAACACCCGGAACAAGATATTGTCAACTATTAATGGAATCACACAGATTTATGTTGAAATTCATAATGTTTTATTTTTAATTTAAGTTTGTGTGTTCCAAATTACAAAAAAGTAAATTTCTGTTTCATTACCATCTCGTGTTGTATTTCCTGGTTTAGGTAGATTATAACATTGACAACTTATTTTATTTACCGCTTTTGTTGAACTGATTTAAATTACTTATCTGATAAAGTAATTCAAGTGAAAATATTTGACGTCTGACATAAATTTCATCATTTTGTCATTACCATCCAGTGGTTGTTTTTCATCATTACCATCCGAATACATCAGATTTCTGCTATTTTCTCATGGCAGTCGCATCTTGCCATGGATGGTAATGACACATTGCTTAGAGTGAATTACGTGTATTTTTTGTGAGTTATTTGATATAAAAATAAATTGCATGTAATTAGAATTTACTAGCAACTGTTAAAATGTTGTTCAACTTGTATCTAATGCATATAACATACAGTTATAGGTAATGCTGCACAGATTTTTTCTGCAGCTAAAAATAATATTTCTTTTTTTTAATAATTTCGAAAAATGTCTTAATTTCTTGACACCAGACTAATATATTATGTGAAGGAAAGGCCTGTTGTATTCCTACTTAATGCTGGTATCATCTACTTTTAGGAAATTGCCATTTTACAAGTACCAGAGTAATATTTCAGGTCCCTGTGATGAAATATGATTACACAATAAGGCCGGATTTTAATGAAAAAAAAGGAATTTTGACTTTATAAATTCTATAAAAAAATTAACTTATGATTAAAAATATAGTGGATTTCTTTCAAATTAGTTAAATTTAACTATGTACGTGACTAATAAAAACACTTGCAACCAATTTTTGAAAAAAAAATTTTGTTTTTCGGAGACGAAATTTGTAACATTTCGGATAATGACCCATATAATACATGATAGTCGCTTCACACAAAAGGTAAGAGGTTATATTTTCGTTATCGTTAACGTTAACGAGAATCACTCTGGTCCCAGTACAACATAGCCTAAGAAAATTAATAAAAGATACGGTATATACAGTACATGATAGTCGCTTCACAGAAAAGGTAAGAGGTTATGTACACCACAGGGTTAAGCGCAGCCAAGTGTCAATTGGTGCACTACTTCTGGAGTGAGGAATAAGAAACTAATCTACAAGGATAACTATTTTGCAGACAAAGTCATCGTAACAGAGGCTAACGCCACAAAGAGAGCGCGATATAAGTTTACTGGTTTTGAGTTTACTCAAATAGCAGTCCTGTTAATGTGCTAAAACTTTTGGCCGCTATTCTTTATTATGCTAAGCAGAGGGCGAATCCCTTTTCTAATCGTCTGGGCACCCACCCTACACCGTACAGATTCATTTTGCTCGTGTAAAAGGTTCCATTACAAATGGTTCACGACAAATAGTTCACCGACAAATGGTTCACTTACAAAAAATGGTCCACGACCTTCCAGTTTGTAGTTTGAGCTATATTTTCATCATCGCTCATCCAGCTTTTAGTTTGAGCTATATTTTCATCGCTCACAGAGCTTCTAGTTTGTGTTTTTTTTACATTGAACTCCAAAAAAATCATTTTTAGGTTGATTTTCATCAAACTAGAAGCTGGATGAGCGACGAAGATATAGATAAAATTGGAAGCTGGATGAGCGATGATGAAAATGTAGCTCAAACTAGAAGCCGGAAGATCGTGAACCATTGTCGGTGAACCATTTGTCGGTGAATTATTTGTCCGTGAACCATTTGTCGTGACACCTAAAGATACATTTTGCTCGTTTAAAAGTTGAGGTCGCTGGGGCGCTAGTGCTATGGAAATCTTTAAATTATTTCTAACTTGCCAATGTTTATTGTCGTTTTAGCCATTAAGTTTTGAGTGTATTTTCTTCACGCGACAATATGAATTTCTCAACATATAAATATTAAGAATATATCAGATAACCCGAAGAACTTATAATTTTCTCCGATTTCTTTACATTTAAACATACACAGGCTACCACAGTTATCGCCGATAAACACCGTAGAACCATGCTATCCCCTTGGCTTGACATCACCATATTGTGACCTGGCACCGGAACGGACAAGGCAGCCTCGCTATTGTGGACTTGATTTTATATATCGCCGCAGTTCAAGTGGCTTTTGTCTGTCGCTTAGGAATATCGAAGATTTACATTTACATTTACGTATCAAAGTAAAGGCGTCGATGGGTCGACAGCAGAAGTAGTGTTGAATTATAGTAAGTTACAGATATAGAATAAAGCAGACAGATACACAGATCAGGATGTGAATTAAGGTTCTAGAACTTTTGGTCCCGGAAAATTCGCTTCCCACATTTCGTCCCCCACACCAGAAGTTTCGGCCCCAGGAGATTGGCCCCACGCTTATCGATTTTCATCGTTGATCCATCTTCTAGCGTTAGTAATATTTTCATCGTTAATCCAGCTTCTTGTCTTAATCATACAAATTTTTTATCGTTGATCCAGCTTCTTGTCTTTGTCATATTTTCATTGTTGATCCATCTTCGAGCCATATTTCTTTATTTCAGTTTTGCCTTCCAAATATGACTGAACGTGCGAAATTGAACCAAGAAAAGCCAAACCCTATTTATGGGCAAAACTTAAATACGGTAAAATAAATAGATAATTTTCGTTACCTTTTTGACCATAACTAAGCTGGATAAGACTAGGACTAGAAGCTGAATCAACGATTAAAATATAACAAGGACTAGAAGCTGGAAACACGATGGAAAAATTACTGAAATAAACCTTGGCGAAAATGCCTCTCTGGCTTGAAAATATGTCTTGCACGAAGATCTAACGTCTAGTTCTGTTTATGACAGTCAATTGAGGAAATTAGTTAACAAGAATTAGACCTTCCGTTAAGTCCAATAAATTCCTTTCCAGTTTTTTTACGCTCCAAAGGCTTTCTTGATAGTGAAAATTGATATACGTGGCCAGCCATCTGGGACGAAACTTACGGGAGGGGGGAGGTGTGGGAGCGAATCATCCGGGGGCGAATTTCCCTTTCCCGTGAAGAAGGGTGTTTATAATAATATATAAACTAAATGAGGTTCAGTCAGCACTGTGAAACGCAAGCCAGTGCTCATGTTTAGATATATTTATTGATAGTCATCCCTTGAATTCCATGCATTAACTTTTTTAGGCCTCATCTATCTATCTGTCTGTCTATATCATCCCCATCCGTGGGGCTTCAGGCCACCTCTTTGCTGATGATGCCCAGGTATGCTCACGAGCCTCCTTCCTCTCAACTTCTTCTGGTTCAGCGCATCGAAGCTATTTCTCATGATCTTCATACCTGGATGTCTTGCAATCGCCTCTCCCTCAATTCGTCCAAAACCCAATTTATCTGGTTTGGCACTCCTCAGCAACTTAAAACACTCGACTTTGCTGTGCTGTGTCAAAGGTTTCCGCTTTTCACTTTCTCGTCTAGCGTTCGTGATCTAGGAGTGACCCTTGACAATTCTCTCACCTTTACTGAACACATTTCCAAACTCACTCGAACGCCCTAAGGCGCCTTGGAGATATCCGCCGCTCTCTCATCTCCAATTTTCATTTTAATTGTCCATGCATTTGTCTGCTCTAGACTTGACTACTGCAATTCCCTCCTCAGTGGTCTTCCCAAAGTCCGTCTTGCACCTCTTCAGTCCGTTCTCAATGCTGCTGCTAGATTAATTGCCCGTCTTCATCGATTCTCTCATATCACCAGCTTTATGGCAGAAGAACTTCACTGGCTCCCGCTTTCTGCCCGCATCCAATTTAAGGTCCTCATCCTTGTCTCTAAGGCTCAGCTTGGTTTTGCTCCAAAATATTTATGTGACTTAATTCATAGCCCTCACTCTGCTGCTTCTTTTCGTCCTCTTCGTTCATCTGAACGTTTTGACCTTCTCGTTCCCCGTTTCAGGACTTCTCTGGCTCAATCTAGGTCTTTTGCCTCCATTGGCCCTGCTCTTTGGAATGAGCTTCCTCCGTTCGTTCTTCTATTCTCTCAGGTAACGTATCTTCCTCTTTTACCTTTCTTAAAACTTGCTTTTTCTCTCGGGGTCTCACGCACTTGGGAGGGCTTCTGAATGGCCCTCCCGCTAGAAGCGCTTTATAAATATCCGAATACAATACAATGGGATACGGAAATTTCGCCCCCGGAAGAATCGCCCCCGGAAGATTCGCCCCCGACATTTCGCCCCCGGAAGATTCGCCCCCGGAAGCTGGATTAGCGATGAAAATATAACTAAGGCTAGAAGCGGGATCTATAATGAAAATGTAACTAGGACTAGAATCTGGATTAGCGATGAAAATGTAACTAAGGTTAGAATCTGGATTAGCGATGAAAATCTTCCGGTGGCGAAACTTCCGGGGGGCGAAATGTCGTGGGCGAATCTTCCGGGGGCGAAAAGTCCTAGAACCCAATACAATATAGCGCCGCTTCAATGAATCTACTCAGAGGCGCTCCCGACCCAGGCCAGATCAAAGATAAATGTCTTAAGAAGACCATTAAAGGAACCATGGAGATCACTAGGAAGGGAGCTAATCTCAAGAGGGAGATCGTTCCAAACGGCTGGACCAACCTCCGAGAATGCTACGGCAGTACGAGCGCATGGAACAACAAAGTCTCCTCGGGAGGCTGAGCGCAGGGATCTGCCCCCACGCATTCATAGGTTAGAGTAAAGAACTCACGCAGGTAAACCGGTGTCCGGTCTAAGACACACTGTGAGGCCTTATGAATAACATACAGAGCAACAGAAGTCCGTTGAGCACAGGCCGAACTGAGAATACAGCAGTTCATGAAAGGCAAACACCATAATTTTTCTTTAAACATAGCAAACACTTGGCAATATTCAAGTACTGTTGTATTTTAAGGTTTGCGTCAATGCTTATGATTGATGATCGGGTGACAGTGATCAAGTACACACAAATCACTCAGCGACTTTGATAAGAATAAAGGACGTACTCCGATGTCTGGCTTTCAGGTTCATAGGTTTCGTGTAAGACATAATAAATAGGCCCTACTGGTCTCGCTGGCAACCGGACTTCGACCTCCAATGGATATCGATCAATGAGACACCCTTGTAATATGACCCAGCGTTCGTGAATGAGCTGGTGCTTAACGATTAGCTTAAGTGTAGCGATTTAGAGATTTAGAGATTACAATTATGATTTCTATTATAGACCAGGCAATTTGCAGTTGGACCTGGGCAAAATTGCCTCACGCGCTTTTCAAACGGTTTCCTGTCCATAAACAATTGTTGAATAACATATCCAAAATTAGACAAAATCGAAAATGAATTTCAAAATGGCGGATTGGGGTTTACTAAGAAATACCAATAATAAAACAAATAATTTGGAAT
Organism: Allolobophora icterica; assembly: GCA_963556255.1. Classification (NCBI taxonomy): domain Eukaryota; kingdom Metazoa; phylum Annelida; class Clitellata; order Crassiclitellata; family Lumbricidae; genus Allolobophora; species Allolobophora icterica. The sequence goes on along the minus strand of OY744613.1, from coordinate 45,963,801 downwards.
TAGAGCTGGACAAAATGATACACAAGCTTTTTAAACGTTTTCCTGTCCAGAAAACACTGCTGAATAACATATCCAAAATTCGACAAAATCGGACCTTGGGAACACCCCCCAAAAATGAATTTCAAAATGGCGGATTGGGGTTTTTCCAAGAATAATAATACAAATAATTTGGAATTAGAGCTGGGCAATAATTGTCATGCGCATTAATAAAAAGTTATCTAGTTTTAGATATCAAATTAACCAATAAGTGATCCTGTAGGCCTATGTGAAAGAGATTTTGACATTCACTTGTATAAGTTAGCAAGAGAACTACCGAAAATGAAAGCATTAGGAAGAAAGTCTTTTAAAGATTTACTAAACCAACTATTAATTCTTTAACTGTCTTTTTTCACCCATTAATTTAAAGTCTCTGATGAAAACACTCAATATAGCTCAATAAGAAAAAGTATTAACGGTAATCAGAAATATGCATTGCAATAACATAGTTTATTCTCAAATAAGCACAGCAGTGAAGAGACAAGCTTCTGAGAAATGTAACGTGGATCTTTAAAACTGTGTCGATTCTTGTATGCACATACTGATAAAATAGCACATATCTAGCCTATTTACAGTGATGGGAAAAAGTTAACAAAAAGGTTGATAAATTTTAGTTAAACTTATTTTTTTAGTTACGGATGAAGTTTGACTGCAGAAAAATTTTTGAGTTAAAATCAAAGTTTAACTTATATTGTTTAATTATTAACTGGAAATTTTAACTTACAAAATCAGGAACCACACAGCAATCTTCTGCAATGAACACTGCCAATAACTCAACGCGACGTTTACATATTTATTAACACTGGTGTTGTCTCTGCATAGAATATGTAGTAAGGCGCAGTGTAAATAGCAACAACACATAACCTCTGGTATTGTGAAAAGGTTTGTCATAAATGTGTACAAAAGTTGGAAAAAATTTGACTATTTTTAGTTTAATTTATTTATTTACAAAATCAGTTGCCAAGTTTAGTAAAACTGTTTTACTTTAGTTGAAAAATAGTTTGAGTTAAACTGAAAATAGTCTAATCCCCATCACTGTCTATTTCATGGTAAGATAAGCACAACCAATGCTTGGCTCATCTCTCAGAATGTTTTCTAATTCGAAGTTTATGGACGATTGGTCGCATAGGCGTAGACTCTGAGGGGAACAGCCAAGGCAAGCCTCCCCAATAATTGAGATGGACTGTACATTTAATGCAACAGGTGTAGAATTAATCACCAACCCCCCCCCCATATTTTGAACAAGTCTACGCCCGTGAAATTTGGTCGACATCAACTTCCTGAGTAGGTGTCGGTCTAAATAATTCGTATGCAGCTGACGCTGGTCCTTCATTCCTATGATCCTGTACTCCAGACTCTGTGCTATCGACTGTTCTGGGATCTGTGCAGTAAAAAATAATATAAGTTTCTATACGAGTGAAACAGACTGTGGCGTCCCCAAATGTTTTGACAGAGCAAAACTGCAAATGAAGACGGGATGAGACTACAGCCTACGACACTAACAATTACATCAATAATAACAATAACATCAATAGCAACAATCACAATAACAACAAAAGAATACCGTGTGGAGTTTACGTATGCGATTACGAACATAATTGTACTTCTCTTCGTCGAAATTTTTATTTGCTTTAGTCGTTAGAATTTTTCTCGTGAATCATCAAACAATGTTGGGGCAACATATTTGTCGTGCGAACATTTTTATTTATGTTTTACCTTCAAAGAAAATTCTAAAGTAATTATTACAGAGGTCTTAAGCCTATATAGCGCCCCTTCAAGTTTATCTACTCATGAGCGAATTACTACGGCAGGGTTATTTCCATCATGTGAGAGCATCAATCTGTGATCGTTTCAAGTGAAATCATAGTCCAGACGTCGTATTTCGTTGGAACACCCCATTCGAAATCTGATCATTCACAAAAACTAAGAGAAAAAACGTATTACTTTGCGAACGAAATATTTTACTGTCATGGACTACTTTCTCGATAACAACCTGCAAATATCCACACTTTCTATCGCCTCATTGTCCTAAAATGCTTTTATCCTTTGTCTAAAAGTGGGGCAACAACACGTTTCTTACCTCATTGCCTATAATTTAGGCAATGACTATATGTCCCTTCCGTTGTTCATGCTCTTTACGTATACAATACTAATTAAAAATGGTCTTTTCATGTATTGATTTGATAAGCAGTTATTCGGTCTAAATAAGCATACATTTACAATGTATATTTACAAATAAATGTGACATACGCTCGAAAGTGTCTACAAATTTATATTGTTTAGAAATATTTTCTTTCATCTTTAAACTCCCAACACAACATCACCTAATCAACGACTTCCATAACGTCGTTATCGTAATGTCTTAGGCATTGGTCGGTGATCGCCTAGATTTAAATCACGATCAATAAGTCTTGATACTTTGAAAAGGCTAGTCTAAATTCTTAAAGGCTGTGGTGGGTGTGCAAGATGAGAGAGATTAGTTTTCAGTCTGGCCCTGACATAGGCCCATAAAACTTTTCACAAATTATTTAGTCCTTCAACGTAAGTGGAAGAATACTGTGTTTAGTTCTTAGATTCCGATTGAAGATAATCACGGATAAGCTTAGAATGACAAAAAAATTGTAAAAATGGCTCCAGACATCCTAAAGCCTCCAATTTTGCTTTGTATGTTATATTTGTTTTAGCTTTCTCTCATCTGTACCCCACAATCATAACATATACTAAGGACACCGCAAGATATGCGGCTGATGGTCATACAGGCACATGGTTACCAGCTCAGAAATAAATAATTGATCAACGCACGTTATGTCACATCTTGGACGACGAATTCAACGCTGGGAGTAATACCGTTTGATCTACCGTAGAGTATGCTGCCTATTCGAGGTCATAAAGGCCAAAATGACATCCGTACAATTGTATACCTGTGAAATGTTCTCAAATTGCAAAACACTACAACAGAGCACTGAAGTCCAAATAAATGCGCAATTGTGAAATACCATACATCTGTCGATTGCAAATTTAATTTGTATGATAACAAGCCAAATCCATTGCACTATTCCAATCTGTTATCCATATATTACAATGAAAACACTGGGGTCCGGTCGGACCCCATGTTGAGCATTCGTGTACCAAAAGCTAAAAACCACCTTGGCCACTCGAGGGCTAAATGACTTCTTCATGCTTTAAAAAATATCAAACTCAAACAATTTATTCGGAAATATTGCTTAAACTAATAGCGTCAATTACAACAATGGACTAAATATGACGTTTGAATATTATATTTCTTCTTGAACTCGTTGCAACTGATAATAATTCGCATTGGATAACATCTGGCGTAGAGTGCGAGAGGTACAGAGATCGAGTCCCATAGGCGGACATGCTTTGTAGGCTGCAATTTGCGCCGTGTATTGCAGGCTGTCTGTTTTGTTAGTAGTTAAGATTTAGCGCATAACATGTACGTGTACAGCGCAGTGCGTTTGCAGGCGCTTAATTAAAGAATAAATATTATTATTATTATTGTGTTTCGATGCAGAAAGTCGTAACCCATCACTACAGTGTTAAGTGGAAAAGTGAACAATCGAGAAAAACATGGTAGCCCATGTCACAATAAGAGCTTGCATTAAATCACATAGCATATATTTGAACATAAGCAATTTTCATAGCCAAATTACTTTTACAATATCTGCATTGTTAAAATAAATTTACGTCAATTACGAAATTAAGGATACACAGATCTCATTTGGCTGTTGTTAAAATGTGTGTGTGTAAAAGAGTGTAGAGCCTACAGAGTATTATAGGAGACTGCTCTACGTAAGAACTAGGCCTAAACACTCCCAGGTGAAGATATTTTTCTAAACTTAGCACATGGCGTTGTTTGGCCAGTCACCTCACCTCTGATCTCTGAAAGCGTGATCAATCAACGCAATAAGACCCATATTGAACAAGCAACGTCTAAGCGTTAAGATTGAAAAATATAGCTTATAGATCGCATGATATGTCCAAAAGTAAAGCATACAATCAGCATACAAACATACATGTAATGTTGCGCTGGGCCTACCAAATAGAAACAGTAATATATATATATATATATATATATATATATATATATATATATATATTCCTATATACACTTATATTCCTATATAAGTGTCATCAAGTGTCTTCTAGAGTTTAAATTGAGGTTGAGTATTGATATGTAGTGAAGCAGACTGACAGAGATGTTTTACAAATGAATAGAGTTTGTTTTCGTTACGTTGCATTAGGCCCTACTTAGATCCAAAAGATTTAAATATCAGCAGATGAAAGAGAGAGAGAGAGTGAGAGAGAGAGAGAGAGAGAGAGAGAGAGAGAGAGAGAGAGAGAGAGAGAGAGAGAGAGAGAGAGAGAGAGAGAGAGAGAGAAAGAGAGAGAGAGAGAGAGAGAGAGAGAGAGAGAGAGAGAGAGAGAGAGAGAGAGAGAGAGAGAGAGAGAGAGAGAGAGAGAGAGAGAGAGAGAGCACGTTAAAAAAGAAGACCCTAATGCAGAAGATTCGAATTAAAGGTCAATAGCTACACGGACTTTAAAGCTGAAACAATGCGGTATTCGCTTATACCACTTCAACTGTCATTACAAACGGGGAATGAAAAGAACAACGAGATCCAATCATTTGATTCCACGACATACATAATAATAGGCTACATGAATTATGCATGCACGCATCCAGATATTCCAACACACACCCACACACACGCACACACACATGCACACACACACACACACCCACACACACACACACACACAAACACACACGCACACACACTCACACACATACACACGCGCGCGCATGTATAGATCATGTATGCGTTATACAGACATATGTAATACATATAGGCCTACCAACACGCACACATACATACAAACATACCCACGTACTCAATTATTATATCAAGCGACCTCGAAATGAGCTACAGCGTGGCTAAGATCACAGATAGCGTCTACATAAAATGTCAAATTATATAGCAAAAGATCTCTATACTACTGACCACCAAATAGAAGTACAAGTCATGTCAAAATAACTGATTAAAAAGTAAGAGTTCGGAGAATAAACAATTCAGTATACGATGCTGCTATGCAGAGGATGTTATGTGCATGGAATATTATGTGAATAAAAGCAGTAAGATAATCGACCATAAATTCATCAGACATCTCTAATCTTGCATGTGCTACCTACTTCCACTTAAGGCGTCTCATGGCTGTTCGACGGTCTGTCTTAACTTCTTTTGCAACCACGCTGGTCCGTGCCTTCATTTGCTCCCGAATCGACTAATGCAATTCGCTTCTTATCGTTCTTCATAATGTCCGTCTCATGCCTCTGATTAAATGCCTCTTTCATGTTGCGGTGTGTCAACAGCCGATGAAAATAAACGAATAATAAATCAATCAATCTGCAGTCAGTCCTGATTGCAGCTGCGAGATTATTAGCAAGTATGCCACGCTACTCACGCATTTCGTCCTTCATGTTTGAGCAACTGCACTTATTAAGTTAAAACTCATCATTATAGTGTCGAAGACACAGCGAGATCTCGCCCATAAATATTTAATTGGTGCAATTCACCGGCCTCTGACTGTCTCCTCGCATCGCCCACTTCGCTCCTCGAGCAGGCTTGATCTTTTAGCTCGTCATGCTAGAACAATGGCGCAGTCCCGATCCTTCTCAATTGGTCCATCTGTCTAGAATACACTGTCTCCTTCTACTCGCTCTAAACTTTTACAAGGTAATCCCTCGTCTTTTTTGCTTTTCTCAAGGTTCTTTTTCTTTTCTTGTGGCCTTGTACACTGGGAGCACCTCTGAACGGTTCACCCTACTAGAGGCGCTTCACAAATGTTTAAATACAATACAATACAAACTAAAGGCATTATAGAGAAAGTGTTAAATTTGTTAAAGCGGCTGTTGTTTCACTGTTTCTAACTTAACTAAACAAGACCAGGTGTTAGAAAATACACCTTAAAAAATAATATAGTTAATTTAACATGTGAATGCAACTGATATAATTCACTCTCAGATAAGAATGGCAGTGAAACTATGATGCTACGATGCTGTGATCCATGCACACACTTAACAAATATGGAGAGAATAGTTGTTTAGCTTAGTTTAACTTTAACATAATCACTGTTTCGTGTCAAGTTGTGGATATTTTCTAATTAATGTTTCAATGTACTTGGTTCCATAGGCGCAATTTGTGGGGAAACGAGGGGTACCCGTACCCCACTTTTGCAGTGGGGTACCCTACCCAGTTTAAAAAAAACTGCCAATTAGTATTTTGTTATTGGGCCTTCTCAGATATTGCAGTTTCCGTCTTGATTCGTGTATGCAGACAGAGTGAGGAGTATGTACCAAAAATGTACGAAAGTACTTATATAGTGGAATAGAATTTCACTACTGGATTTAATTTTATTTAAATTGGAATTACGATTACTAGCTGGCACCGATTTCTATAAAGTATTTTCGTTCGGTATCGGCTGCAGACAATAAGCCGGCCACAATCTCGCTAAATTTCAGTCCATTGCCGACTGACTGAAGTCAGTTGCTGACCGAGAGACAGGACGGACACAGACAAGCAGAGGGACGTGAAGAAATACTGAGACATGTTTAGGTCACCGACTTTTCTTGTTAAAAGATGACAAATAAGTATGTCACAGAACAATGTCGAATGAGTAAAGTGGACCGCCACGTGAACGGGAGATGGCAATATTTTTCCAGAAGACTCGTGCCCACGATAATGTCAACAACGCAGCAGCTACGACCGAGATAGAGAAAGTCCGGACGTAGACTGAAATATAAAGGAGACGTCTTGTATGAAAAACGACACCTGTGTCAGTTTTTCACCGTTTTCCGTTGAGAGTAATGCGTCGAAAGGGAATTAGTAATAGGAATTGAAGTACTAGCACATATATCTTATCCGAAGATATGATGGAAACGATCGTGTAATACTTTAAGTAGAGCTACAGCAATTTCTTGTTGGATTACTTACTTCTGAGAGGCGGAATCAATCGTCAGAAGTATTTGGAATTATCGGTCTTCTCATCTGGAAGAGAATCTGTATTAATTCTGCAAATCGCGATTAGTTGAACTGTGGGATTTAGGAAATATAGACTCCTTCTTTGAAAGTGAAGGTATAACTCAGTTTATTTTGTGGTCAATTTGCTTTATCCTATTTGCCAGTAGTGACTGCATATTCATGTGTGGTAAGTTGATTAGAATTAGATAATTTTGTGTTGAAGAAGAGTCCGTTAGTAAGTTTGAGGAAGTAAGGGACAGGCCTTCTTCCGCTCAATCTAGGTTTTAAACCAAGTCCAGGCAGTCAGCCATACGTGTCACCCGACAGACTGACACACGTCGTGTTCGATTTTGCTGCTAGTAAAATGGATAAATTTGTTCTAAAACGGAAACGAGTAAACGACTGTACAGATGATGAATTTTCCTTTATAGAGGTGAGTTCATTACCCTGTATATATCAGTAGTACAGAACCGCGCTATCTCGGACAAAACACCTATACTAGGTCCAAATCGCTACCTAGTAGGTTCAAAAACAGTTTCTAACCTGTAGCAAAGGATAAAAATCATCAGCGTGCACGAACCTATAGACATGGGTAAAATGGATAAAATCAACCAATAACTCTGTAAAAGCTAATCCTGCGTGCACGAAGCTATAGACATCCTGAAACTGCTGGAAACCCCTGTAGTATCACGCGCCTATGGGTCATAGCGTAATCGTTGGGATAATACCGTCTCTCTATGCCGTCGCCACCATACATCCGTCTCAGCCGGAACCAATTAAAGAACAACAGCTGCCGGATCTCTCGTATAATTAGTCCCAGTTATAGTGAACATGAACTCGCCGGTCTAATTGCTTTATACCTCATCCATCCGTCCATCCATCCATCCATCCGAGATACCCTCTATGCCTGTTGTAATTAAAACACAGTGATGCCTTCATGGATTCTGTTGAGAGATTTATAAAGTGTTCTGTAGACTTTCGTACAGCGTTGGATGCTGTTTTTACAAGTTATGTAATACAATAGTAACGGAGTAATCACGATCTTAAACAGCCGCAGCGAGCCGGCGAAAAGGTATGTTATATTTTTTAATTAAATATACCAGGCTTTTATAGATAGTCAGTGTTATTTGCGAATAAGTAGATTTAGTTGATGGTGCATCTCACAAGCAGTCTTTTGTTTTGATGGAGAGAGGTCAGCGACAGTTTGAGTCCGTGCAGCTTCGTTCAATCAGCGATGTTATCATCAAACGCCCGGACCTCATTTCGAACCCGTACAGCTTCGCTATTTAGGACAGCTAGTTCGTCATCTGTTGCACGAAGGGTTGCCATCATCTCCTTCATACGCTGTTTCTGTTTACGATCTTTCGCCTTTGTTTCTCGAATATTCTCGCGAATCTTCACTAATTCGTGTTCCTTTCTCCCAACGTCGGTAGGTCTTTCATTAGCCAGACTATGAATGAAGTTCTGAAGTTCGTCGCCCATGTTCACAGTCTGAGATGCGAATTCACTGTCACACTTCGTCTGAAAAAGTAAAAGCGTGACAGCGAAATCTCTTGTCACACCACATTATTATATACTGTCGGCCGGTGCACATTCATCATCACAAGATGGACTGACGTAGGATTAACTACAGCGCAATTCTGGTGGGAAGTTTTGATATTACTCATCATCACACGATCACTAAGTCTTCATTATTTACCCACGAATTAAACGAGTCTGAGTATCCTACCCAGTTTACGAGCGATTTCTTCCCACGTTTTCTGATAATCTTTTCTATTCTAAATATTTCTTGAGTCGTCTTCTGCAGCTCCTGTTCATAGAATGAGCCCTGTATATCCTCACCGTTAGAATCAGTAATCTTATAAGTTGGCGGATCCGTGTACTGAATCTGGGATACTATAAAAAGTTCCTCCGTCCATCTAGGCGTGTATCCCTTCTGAAAAATATTCTTCTTCTTAGTTATCCTAACTCTATCACCGACTGAAAATTTAGGTCTAACGGGTTCGGGGTATATGTTCCCATATAAATTCATAAACACAGTCTTTTCATTCGCTTTCATACTAGCCTTAACTGGCGTCATTTTAATGGAAGAATGTCTCGTTTCGTTATAATTACTAACCATTTCGTCTAATATATCGATATATCTTCTCGTTGAATTAGCCGTAAAGTACTTAAACATTTTCTCCCGCATCGTCCTGTTCCATCTCTCAACGACGCAAGATTTTTCTTCGTTCTCGGTAGAGTACAACTCGAGCAAACTCTTGACGTCTTTGTTATAAAATTCCTTACCCTTGTCTACCCATAATTTGACAGGCTTTCGTCCGCTCTCGAGTAATTTCACGAAACCACTAGCTGTAGATTTCCCACTCTTATCATTCAATGGCACGATCCATCCGTACTTGGAAAACACATCTATAACGGTTAACAGGTATTTAGCACCGTCATTATCTTTAGCGAAGGCTTGCATATCTACTAAATCAGCAGCCCATATCTCATCTATCCCACTAACGTACACCTTCAGTTTTCTAAAATGTCTTACTACGGGTCTATGTAATTCACCGCGAGCTCGTCGGTCCATTTCAGATCGGGTTGTAATTTTAAGCTTTTTTAAAACCTAACCCGAGACTTACTTTAGTAGATAATGCAGGCTTGACTAAAGCCCTCTCTATACGTTCCCGCAAGCTTGGATTAGGAATATTATTCAAATCATTAATCATTGCTCTATCGGCAACATTCCCAGAAGCCATATCGGTGTGTCGATCGTAAGCCAAATCATGATAATACGCGGCCCTGTCTATGGGTTTAGACCAATCTTTAGGAGTCCCGTCAGGATTCAGTCTCAAATCTAGTCTTGTCCCAGGTCCTGTAAACGAGTGACCTGGTAAATGCATCTCACCTGGAAATTTATCCCAAGGTAACTTTACGTTACTAGTGACTGCATTCAATGAATTGACTAGATCTCCACCTTTCGCAGCGGCTCCTTTTACGAATTGAGTTTTTGTTTTCCCGCATACAACGCATACACCTCTTAGCATAGATCTCCCATTCTTAGTCACGACATCTTGTAAATCTTTAGTTTCGGTCTGTCTTTTACACTTTACGCAATACATTTCGGTTTTAATATAGAACTTTTATATATTTAAAATGGAAGTGAAAGACTTAACGTGGAATGATTTAACGTCGAAAAGATTTAATAACAACCTATTACCTAGAAGTATAAGAGATGTAATAGTAGGGAAGTCGGGATGTGGTAAGACGACGTTATTGTTAAACTTACTTTTGAGACCTGGATGGCTCGACTATAACAATTTGCAAGTATTCGGAAAATCTCTATTTCAACCAGAGTACAAAATTCTTAAAAAGGCATTCGAAGAAAAACTGCCAAAAGAAGCGATCATCGGGTTGTTTAACATTCGAGATGAGATAATGAGGTCTAATATTTCTCCGGCGTGCGTTGTAGAAGAGATAGCAAGAAGTGTAAGAGACAAGTCGGATATCGAATGCAGGTTTAACGAATCCGCGGAAGATGTACCGGATCCGAGAGAGTTGAGTCATGAAAAGAAGAACTTGATGATTTTTGATGATTTGCAGTTAGAGAAACAGAACAAATGCGAAACGTATTAATTTAGAGGCAGGCATAGTAACGTCGACTGTTTGTACCTCGCACAAAATTATTTTAAATTGCCAAGACAGACTATCAGAGAGAACGCAAACTTTATTTGTTTATTTCCTCAAGACAGGAAGAATGTTTCTCATATCTACAACGATCATGTAAGTACGGACATGCCTAAGGAGGAATTCGTAAACCTATGCGAGGAGACGTGGAAACAACCGCACCAATTCGTAGCTATCGACTTATCGAGCGAAAAGAGCAACGGTAAATACCGACGCGGATTGGATGAATTTTACTATCCCTAATTTAAAATAATATAATATACTAGTTAAAATGGAAGGACTCCTCGAGAAGATAGCGGCGAACACAGCACAGACTGCGAGTAACACGGATCCGAAATCATCGTTTTGCATTTTGGTAGACAACGAAAAGACAAGAACTGCACGAATACAAACGAAAAACAATCCCGTAATCGAACTAGATAAAACCAAAAAGTATGAAATGGCTCTAATCGATCTGTACACTTATTACGTGTTTCCGAACATAGACGCGACCAGCAACAACTTCAGATATTCATCAGACAATGGTGCGACGTGGGTTGACGTAGATATTCCGGAAGGGTCCTATGAACTCACAGATATAAACGACTATGTGAAGAAAATCATGAAAGAGAACGGCGGAAACGGTTGGAAACGAAGAATATCGCATTACGTTAGAACCGAACACTAATACGTTGAAGGCGGTGTTGACTATCGCTATGGATTACGAGGTCGATTTTAGAACCGCGAACTCGATTAGAACCGTTCTAGGTTTCGATAGTCGCCGATACGTAGGTGGGTATAACGAATCGGAGAACATTGTGAATATAATGAACATAGACAGCTTTCGAGTAACTAGCGATATAATCGGAGGTTCGTACTCGAATGGATCAACGACGAACGTGATATATTCGTTTTTCACTATCGTCGGACCGGGTTATAAGATCATCCAAATCCCAGCTAATTTAATTTATCTCCCCGTTACGATGAATACGATTTCATCGATGGAAATGAGACTTACCGACCAAAATGGAAAACTAATTAACATTAGAGGGGAAGCGATGTCGATCAAGTTTCATATTAGAGAAGTGTGAAGACTATTAAAACTTTATCTTAGTTATATATAAAATGAATCGATACACAGAAGTATGCGTTAATATTTCAGAAGGACAAAAAATCAAGATTAAACAAGCGCTCGAAGCGGGAGTCGATGGTGTTAGTATTAGACTATCTCACGATGATCTGGGGGAAGACCACGTTTTAGCTCTTACGAAAGCGCAAATTAACAAAATGACGAAAGCTTATCACAACGGAAAGGGTACGACGATCAAAATGAGTAAAACGCAACTAGAGTATAATAAGAAAGTCGAAGGAGGATTCATCGGGGCTATTCTACCGTTTCTAGCTACTGCTGGAAAATTTCTTCTTTCAAGCGTACTACCTAGTTTTGCACAAGGCGCTTTAAGCGGATTAGGTTCTGCAGCTACGTCGAAACTAGTCGATAAAATAAGCGGATCGGGAATATTGTACATTAAAAAGGGGGACTTGGGTTGTAAAGTAGGACCGGATGGAAATGGGTTGTATCTGTCTCCGTGGTCGAAAGGTAGTTCTATCGGGACGGGATTGTATATGAAAACGGGTAGTGGGTTGTATATGCAACCTGGTTCCGGGCTTCTACTAGGCCCTAATTCACCTTTCCAAAATATTCTCGGTATGTTGCTTTAAAAATAATCCTCGTATAAATAAAATGTCAGGAATCAACAGACCTATCCATAAATTTATAACGAGACCCACTCGTCGGGTTGAAGTTAGGACTCAACCGAAAGAGGTGCGTTGGACGCTGAAAAAAGTGACGCATACACCCTGCAGACAACTGGGTGGACTAAGATGGGAGATTTTTACGCAACAACTGGTAACGATTCAACCTAGGGAAACAGCTACAGTAGCGCTAGGACTAGGAGTTCGAATGACAAAAGGATTGTGTCTAGTTTCGCTCAGACGGGAAATCGAAGCGAGCGGATGCAGTCTACGAGAAGGAACCGTTACCGGACAAGTAGAAGACATCGAAATTACTATTCAAAACGACTCGGGTTCCGTAGTTAGTATAATCAAAGGCGATTCGTTATGTTTCGTTAATTACAGAAAATATATAACAGTTTAAAAAATTATATCCCGTAATTATAAAAAGAATGGATAACGAATACACGAAGCGAGAAAAATCCGGCATCCCGCTGAAAATCGTTGGAGGCGCCCATGCTTACCGACTTTCGAAAATCACTGAAATTCAAGAAGAGATCGAGTGGGAACGTGAAAAAAGAGAGACTCTAGGTAAAAAGTATCGTAAAGGCGTTAGGCTTATCAACGTAGTAGACGGCATATCGACTCTAGTCGCGTTGGGTTCAACTGCTTCAACGATCACGGTTCTGTCTACGATAGTCGCGGCACCTATCGCAATGGTTCTACAAGGACTGGCGGTTGGAGCGGGTGTTTTCAGCGTGATCGGACGTGTGATCAACAGAAAAGGTGGAGAAGCACGAAAATATTAAAACGTTGGCCGAAGCAAAACTCAACACGATCAGTGATTACATCTCGAAAGCTTTGGAAGATGATAATATTTCGGATGAGGAATACGCGTTAATTCTAAACGAGCGCGTGAAATTTAATGAAATGAAAGAAGAACTCAGAAAATCAGAAAATCGAGAACCTATAGCCGAGTCGTCGAAGGACGCGTTTGCGAAATCGATGAAAAACGTAGAACGTAAAACGTAAACGCAGAACATCAAACGTAGAACGTAAAACGTAAAACGTAAAACGTAGAACGTGTGAAAATCACGTTCGTCTCATTTCAATGTTTTAACGCGTCTTCCAAAAACGCTTCAAAACATTATACCACCTATTTAAAAGATGTCGTTTTGAAAAATAACCGATCCAGCAAAACGTGATTTTATCGTTGAAGAGTTTCTCAAGACGAGGAAAAACATTCAGCGAGATTATTTATCCGAGAAACTAGGCGATATAGGACTGCAACGAGATTTGGTAAAGTTGTACTAGCCGATCGTCGACTCGGAATCGATGATATCGAAAGAACAAAACGCTTTGTTATCTACTATTAAGGAAAACTCAGCAACCACGTCTAACGCTCTAAAAGCGCTTCCCGCGTCGATATCGTCGTCGTTAAAATCCATACAGCTTCCACAGTATCCCTCGATAAAGGCTTACGAGGATCCCATAGAAGACGTTAGAATGTTAGAATTAGGGGAACTGGTAACGAAATACTTGTCCCAATACGCATCCAATAAAAAGTCTACCGATACGATGTTCGGTCTAAATTCTAAAGACGGGAAATTTTATATCGGAGACACACGCGTATTGTTCCAGAACGACGATATAATAGTCGGAGAGAAGACTTACGACGGTACTCCTGGACTTTGGGAGCTAGTGACGATGGCTAAATCGAACGGTTCGATTTACGACGACAGCGATATGTCCGATTACGTCGAGATTCTAGACGCGACGAATGCTATGAAGCAACCTAACAATCCGAGTAAACCTAAATCGTCTAGAAGCGAAAAGTACAGAAATATCATTAAACCGATATGGGAAATGAAGTATGGAAAACAGACGCCGAAGACGGGTAAAGGAGTCGTCGTAATTCCGCAAGATCTTAATGCTTTAGTAGAAATGTTGAATCTGCGTTTGGCTAGCTACGGCGCAGGTAATACGGGAGTGAGAAACGAAATCGTTGGTATATGCGATGAACTATTACGACAAAACGTTATCGGTAAAGAACAGTATAAAAACTTAATGTTGCAATTATAAAACATGCTGGTCGTCGCTAAAAGAAGATTTATGAGAAAATACGTTATAGGAGGAGCGGGAATAATGGATACTATTACGGGAGTTTTCAAGAAGCTCTTCACTTCGGATGTCGGTAAACGAGCCGCATCGTCCGCCCTTAGCGCGGGTAAAGACACCGTGAGAGAGTTGGGTAAAAAGGCGCTACAAGTTGGAAAAAATACAGCCGTAGAAGCTGGTAAGCGATTGATGGATAAAGCCGCGGCTAAACTCTTAGCATCGTCGGTTCTAGCGCCGCGTGTGGTCGAAACGATAACAGCGCTTACGCAATCGAATGCGGCTATCTTAGCACAACTAATCGATAACGGTGCAGGGGGAACTGATATTAATAAGATACTAGCCGGTTACGGACTTGAAAAGCCTTCTTCGAATGCCGTGTCCATTCGAGATCTAGTGCGTAGTCTCAACAACAACAAAAACGGATCGGGATTGAAACTCGCGGGAGTTTAAATAAGTAATCTTTAGTAATTAAAATGCAGTCGGATATTCTAAACATTTCGGCACCCTCACAGGTCGACGAAGGAATCGAAAAATACGAATGGCATGTATACGAACCAGCAGCGAGAACGACTTTTAACACACCCGGTGAGATTCGCATAAATATCGAAACTCAAGATCTATTTTGCCATCCCGCCGAATCTTACCTGCTTTTCGAAGGTAGGCTAGTCAAAGCGGATGGAACGGCGTACGCTAATGCTAACGCTGTAGCCCTCGCGAATAATGGACTCTTGCATCTTTTCAGCCAAATCGCCTATTCCCTATCGAATCAAGATATCGAAACGGTATTTCACCCAGGACAAGCAACTACGATGCTTGGTTTGCTTAAATATCCGGACGACTTCGCCAAAGCGCAAGGTCTTAATCAATTATGGTGCAAAGATACTGCGGCAACCGCGGTTATAGCGGATAACTGAGGTTTCTCGATTCGTCATACGTATCTTATTGAAAAACCAACGGCTAAGGGAACGTTTAGTTTCGTCGTGCCTCTTAAACATATTTTCGGATTCTGTGAGGATTACGAGAAAATAGTGTACGGTTTTAAGCACACGCTAACGATGGTTCGCAAATCGGACAACGACGCTATTTTTAGACTCGCTGCCGCGGATGCTGGGAAAGTCGACGTCGAGAAAATCTCGTAGTTTATGCCGCACGTTACTCCTGCGGATATGGAGAGGATGCAATTGTACAAAACTATCGAATCGAAAGCATCGGTACCCGTTGCATATCGGGCGCGTCAATGCGACACTATATCGGTTCCTCAATCGACTACTTTTAGCTGGCGTCTTAGCGTTAAGACGGCTCCTGAAAAACCTAGATGGATAGTCGTTGGATTTCAAACCGCTCGAAGCGACGGCAACCAAGAACATAACCCGTCGATTTTCGATCATTGCAACCTCAAAAACATGTACGTGATGATGAATCAAGAGAGATATCCTGCGGTCGACTACGACCTATCGTTTCCCAAACCAGACATTTTCGAGAGCTTATAGAGACGCGGCGTCGTTCAGCGAAAAGTTCTACGGAAAGGATCCGTTGATTACGCAAAACAACATCACTCCAGCCGATTATAAAGATCTATATCCACTTATGGTTTTTGATGTTAGTAAACAGCCGGAACGACTAAAATCGTCGGTCGTCGATATCCAAATCAAAGCTACTTTTAGCGCCGCAGTCCCCGCCGATACGCAAGGTTACGCGGTTATAATTTCGGATAAGTTGTTAAACTTCCAATCAGACGGACAGAAAATGAGCGTGGTATATTAAAGAAACTAATTTCTAATATAAAAAGAACATGAAACTCCTACAACTGAAATCGTTAATGAAGAAACACGGAATAAAGTCGGGGTATATGAACAAACCCGAACTGCTAAGAATACTCGTTGAGAAGGGTATTTTACCGGAATCAGAATTACCCGAACCGACGATTGTGAAAAGGCAAGCATTACCCAAGTACGAGTATTTAAAAACTATTAGAAATAATCCTAGAAGCGTTGAAATCCGAGACAAATACACTAACGAAGTCTTCGTCTTCCGATCGTTGTATAAGGCGAGTATGGCTTTTAAAACCTGTATCCCCACGCTGAATGCTTATAACGGTAAAGTCTGGAGAAGAAGATACGCAATTACGGTGCACGAGAGCAGCAGTAGTGAGGAGAGTAGCAGTAGTGAGGAGAGCAGCATTAGTGAGGAGAGTAGTAGTGAGGAGGAGAGTACCGTCAGTGATGAGAGTAGTAGTAGTGAGGAGGAGAGTACCGGTTAGTTATAAGAATTTAAATAGAAATGGATAGTTTCTATTTAAATTCTGCATCTATGTATCGTAAATGTAGAATTGCATGACCTCCTCTGCTACGCGATCACTATGGTCGCAAGATTGCCGCTGAAAAGTCTCTACCTAATATGTTTACAGCGATGGTCGAATAAACGAATATCTCGAGGTAGTCGGTACCGATTACCTCAACTATGGTACTACCGGTTGCGTTATTATACGAACCTCCCGTACCCCCTCCACCCGCAATTGGCATGTACGATACCCCATTTTTATACAGGTAGACGTTACCATGAGCGGCATTATTAGTGTCACAAAAGTCTATGTACGTCGTAATGATATAGCATCCAGCTTTACCAGGAGTGAAACGAGTCAGTCCCGTACTGCTGACATTATCGGTTTCGAATCTTACACTATCGAGAGAAACTCTTGTGAGAGTTTTAGCGTTTATGGCTTGTTGAGTCAAAGTGCAAAAGCTAACCGCGGGTCCGACTGCAGTCGTATCAACATATTTTTTAGTCGCTGCATCGCCATCGCCGCTGGGATCGCGAAGGCCTGTAATGTGAGCACCATGCATAAAGATGGGCTTATGCACATTTATTTTAGACGGGGGATTGCCATCCATCGACTTAACCATCTCTAAGACGGTTTCATTATTTATTCTAAAACGAAATCCATCCGTCGATTGCGATATAATTGGTTGGTTTAATCGACCTTCTATTTTATTCGTTGTATTTCGTAACAATATATTAAAAACTTTATTTCCATCTTAATCCTTACATCCCATCGCCCGCGTAAGCTCCCTACCGATGCTTAAGAATAAGTTGCCAGTCATGGTATCGCCGGTTTTAGACACTTTTAGATTATCGTTGGACGGTAAATCGCCGCGATTCGTTAACAAATCTATGGCTTGTCCCCGACTTAGAGCTTCATCCATTCCTGCTTCCGAAGTGTTCGTTGTAGGTAGACCTTTAATGCTGTGACCACTCATATTTAGATTTCCAGTCGCTGGGTTTGCTCCATCCAATCGAAGGAAACTAGCATTTACTTGACTAAGAGTAACGCCTCCAGCAATTATTCTTTGCATAGATCCAGAATCTGTATGTCCAAATTTATCGGCTGGCATTGTTTTTAATAAGATTATTTATTAGTTTATTCCAAATAGTTTATGATTTCTTGAAATTCGCAATCGTCGTTCATCGTCTTCTTTAACACGTACAAACATAAATGACCGCAAAACACTTCGTTGTCCGGCTGTATTCGCTCGCTGTTATAAAGCAGCGGTCTTTGTAGATATTTTATTAATTCCGTAGGAGGATGTAGTCCATAGCTGTCGAAATATATTTTCTCGTTACCGTTCTTTGAAAAATTGACCCAGTGATGTCCTACCTCATTAGAATCGTCTAGGTTCAATATCCCACACTCTTCGGCAGGGTGTCTCGTAGAAAAACTCCTCTAAAATTCTTGATATTCAGCTTCTTCGCAGCATCCAATAATTCAAAATTCGTTAACGGATGATTTGGAAGAAATACGCCTTCAACATCGATGTTTCACACAGTTGCAGAACTCATTTTATATTAGAGAATAATGTCCATATGCTAAAGTGTGGATGCCATCTTGCTGAATCACTCGTTTATCATCTTCTGCTGAAAGAGCCACCTTGTTGACTTCTTCGGTGTAGATATCGTGTAGGTGGGATCGAATGACATTCATCTTTCTCGATTGTTCTCGTTTGGTGAACAAGCAGGCTTTATAATCTTCGTGAGTGATAGATTTCTTGACGACATTCTTCTTCACACCTTTACATTTCTTGTGGTCTACACCAGCCATCTTGTACGAATACAGTTTCGATCTTAACCCTTTGGAAGTGAGGTGCAACATTGTAACGTTTGTGGTGAGGTGGGGTTTTATATACCCCAATACATATTTGTAACTTGCAAGTCGCGATATCAACTACATGACATTAATTGTGGGCTAAACTATAATTTTATATCCAATTATCAACTAAACTCGTGACTATCACAACAAATAACTGTTTTCCACCATTTTTGAAATGGCCAGCAGGTGAACTAATAACCATGAAATTTCTACATTGCACGTGCATTTTTCAGTACTCATTCAAAACATTACCACACGCACGAATAATACCCGTAATAATGCTTCAATTTGGCACCGATGCAAAATATATGCTGCAATATCCTATATTATTGGCCATTTCATTCTTCGGCACTGCGCCGTAACTTTTTTCAATTCGATAAAATCAAAATATATACGAAAATTTATAAATTCTTTTTAATATGCAACAAAATAAAGAAAATTGTGCGTTCAATAGTACCTGATATTGTCTTAAAGTGTTCATATTTCACATTTACTAAGGTAGACAAAAATAATCCAAGCTGGTTTCACGTTTTCCGTAGAAAACGCAACGTGGAATAGCTATGGGGTGTGTCAAACCCCACCTCACCTCCAACGGGTTAAACCTACAAACTCTTCGATCTGTTTACCGCCTGCTTCATCTTTAAACACACCAATTACCTTTTTATTGATCCCAATTTCTATACCGGATGGATGGTTCTTAGGATAGTCGCTAGTGTCGAACCTACTTCTAATGTCAGGAGCTATATCGGCGTAAAAGTCTTCGGTCTTAATTTCATAAGCTAGAAAATCTGTATCCGTAAAAAGTAACTTTGCTCTATCTTCATACTTTTTCTTGATGTAATTGTAATGAAAGTCGTACATTATTGTCTTACTCAAGTCTAAAATACACATACCGAGATATATAGGCTTGTTGTAATATAGTTTCGTACGTTTCATGTGAATGGTGATTAGGTTTTCATCAAAAATAGTTCGAGTGTCGTAGCTCGTTTTCACCGCTAGTTTTATGGCTTGCTTTTCGCTGGAAACTAGTTTTATGTCTACCCGAGACTCTATATTTTCGCACGTCTTCCCAAACACACTATTGTTCATTAGTTTGAAAAAGTTTTTCTCGAAATCGTTGGTGGCTCTAGTCCTCAGGCTGGTATTTAGATCGATATATCTTTTCAGCTAGGCACTTTCTTCAAATTTAATTCCACGATGAATTTTGGTTATCTTCAAGCCTAGGCTTTCGTACAGCTTTAAATTTTCGTAGTGGACTATGTACTTTACTTTATCGTTCAGGTTTGGAATGAGTTTAGGCACAGTTGAAGATTCGGGTGTAATATTCTCAGGGGCAAGAGGGTAGTCGTTGTGAAGATCGTGTAAATCGCTTTGATATTCCATATCCACTTCTAATATACTCGGCGTTGATCTCCAGTCGTTTAACTCATCATTACCCATCCACTGGAACCCGTGAGTTGGTAGATTCTTACACATCGCCCATCCGTACAAATTGTTAGCGTCTAAATAGGTTATAAATGATGAAGGCTTGCTGTCATCAAACGAGGGTATGTACTTATTGTTCGCCTGCCCATAACGATGTGAAATTGTGCTAACTCCACCTCTTATCCCATGTTTAACCATTAATATCATATCATAATCGCTCAACAACTCCAACTCTACTCCAGTCAACTTTAATGCGGCGACCCAAGCAAGACCTGGGGAAGTATAATACCAAGCGGGGTCTAGACCATAGTTCTCGCAGCACACGTCTCTAAAATTCTCAAACACGTCGGCGAACAGGAGAACATCGGACAGGTTATATAAATCGTGGTATTCTCTAAACGTTTTAAATCCGAATTCATTCCATACCACCCGTGCATGGTTGTAGTCTTCATCGCTAATGTCCGAGTCGTTAAGTCTCGAATAGAATGCTGACTTTGGTGGTAGTTCTGTTTCGTTCAGTCGATCGATAGCATCAACGTAATCGTAAAGATACGCTCCTTTTCGAAGCAAGAGATAGAGCCGATTACCAGAGTAGTGCTTGCTTATATTTTTACACTGGTCTTTGCTTAGGTTCCTCGATAAAGCGTCGAGACTCGAAGCCATAAATCGAAAACTATCGATGAAACGTAATTCACGTTTAACCTCTACTTCCTTATTTTCTTTACCCACAAACTTATCAACCACAACTTCTCTGCTAAATGAGATGTACTTTTCTTCGTTGCAAGGAATGCAGTTAATCTTTTCGTTATCATCTCCTCGTAATTTCTTAACGAATAAATGGCTGTCGTATCCGGACAAATTATGTAGCAGTACTGGGATAAACTTAGGGACTTTATAGCGTAGATTACAAATTTTATGAGAGGCCCCTCTATATTTTCCAGTTAAATGACAGTGGTCTCGAACTCGATCATCGCCTAGTTCGCCTTCGCAAATGTGGCAAACAGTAGCCGAGTCGCATAGCTCCTTGTCGTTCTTCCCGAATATCATTTCTTTTGGAAATTTAAATCGCTTGTAAATATCTTTTATATCATCTATAAGAGTGTCTGTCTATAAATATCTGCGCTACATCATCGCCTTCGTTCTTCGCTGTGAACATTACGGGGGCTTTCGAATATAAGTCATCATCAATACATTTTATGTAATAACAGAAAGAACTTGGAATATGTTTTTGATATTTGTTGGTGTAGGACATGTTGGGATCTGGTTGACAAGTGTCTATAGGTTTAATAAAACTTTCGAAATCGGCGTACACTACAAAGGGGACTCTCATCTTTCTATAATAATTTTTAAAACTCAACATAGTTCCCTGTTCTGGAAGTTCTATCTTTTGAGCGTCATGTTGGGAACAGTACTCGGTGTGTTTGTGTAGAGAACCTAGCTCTCTATATCCCTGCAAACATCTTTTACAATAGTGCATCGAAGTGTATGAGTTTGCGTTATGAACCGCCATCAGTCTGTTAAAGTTCTCTATCCAACAATAATGCTTCTTTTCTCCGTTAGAAATGAGTAATAGATCTACACACCGATCGTTCTCATGCTTTGATAAATATAGTTGGAACAGGTTAACATCTTTCTCATAACCAAAAATATTAATACTAATATTATTATTTCTCTCAAACTTACTTATCACGTTAGCATCCGCTGCTATGGGGAATTCGATGCCGGACCAATTAAGTCCCTCAGACTGTCTAATTAAATCTTTCGTAATTCTTTCTGGATGGTTGTCAACTGGGTTTAACGCTCTCGTTACACACCACTTGAAACATTCTTCATCTTCGTTCTTCATATTAATAATTCCCTTTTTACTCGTCAAACATTTTGGTAGTGGAATGTAAGAACAACCTTTCAGCGGTTTATAAACAACCGTGTTGATTTCTAATTTTTGAACCGCTGTGAGTCGCCAATTACTACCACGCATCTGGAAGGTAGCCATCGACGTAATAATTTTATCTTTCGCGTTGTTATAAATTTCACTTACATCGGTGGAGTCTAGAATCACCTGAGTCCTTGAAACGAATGGAAAATCTTTAGCATCTACTTCTCCAGTCTTCATATCAACACGCTCCATTGTGCAGGTAAGGACACAGTTGGTCTTTGTCTGACGATTTTTAAACAACAAGTCGACCGCCTGTGCTCGAACGGTCTTAAGAAAAGATGTGGCATCGATACCCTTAGCTCGCTCTACCGTGTATTGTTTCGTGAAGCCCTTGATGGCTGAAGCCGTTTGATGAATTTCAAACTTTGGTTTATTAATTATTTTCCTAAAATATGAAGTTATTTTTGTTTTCATTACCCCAAAGTTCTCCTTTACGATTTTCATTGGCTGCTTAGGTATGTTCCTTTCAATCACCTTAACACATGTATTAATCGCTGACATAGTTTTGTCGTATACTTTTCGTACTGTTGAGGGTGCTTGTGTTGGGTTTTCATTCTGCAAACTGGTATTAGGTGAGATTGGTGCAAAATATGAGGGAATTAGTGTTTGGGCCTCGTTAGCTTCAATTTTAGCAATCAACTCCGCTTTCTGCAGTCTCGTATATCCAACCAAGCCGCTCTGCTTGGCGATTTTTCTTAATTCAATAACAGTTTTTTTCGAGTATTCCATTTTATATTAGGATGGTGTGCCCTTTAAGCCGTTTTAAGAAAATATTTTCTTACATTTTTATATGTGCACGCAGGATTAGCTTTTACCGAGTTATTGGTTGATTTTATTTTACCCATGTCTATAGGTTCGTGCACGCTGATGATTTTTATCCTTTGCTACAGGTTGGAAACTGTTTTTAAACCAACTAGGTAGCGATTTGGACCTACTATAGGTGTTTTGTCCGAGATAGCGCGGTTCTGTACTACTTATATCAGTTAGGCCTGCTGGCAGGGTAACATGTCCTAAATGGTATCCATGCGAAAATCAAACATGGAGAAGAAATATTATCGGTACCCCCCCCCCACTTTTTTAGAGCAAAGTCACGCCCCTGCTTCATTCATATACAACGGAGATTTAGGCGTCAGTTTTTCGTAAGTGGTCGGTTGCAAACTAATTTCATCAGTTGTAAACCTACCTCTAAGTTGGAATGGTGCAGAAAGACCTGAAGGATCTGCAGGACCCGGTATTTCATTCTCAACATTGTTATCTGCTCTTTTAGGTAAATGTGGCACTGTGCAGAGAAAAAAACAACAAAATCAGGTATTTGCAAAAACGTAATTGTAATTTAAAACGTCTATCGCGCCGGAGTCTAATGCACAAGGCATCAATCGAAGGTGCACCAAAACCAAGCCGTATTCAGATGAGCATACTAAAGATCAGCCCACAAGACAATGAATGAGGCTGTGACATTCACAGAAGTTTCAAAAGAGCGACAAGTAAAGCAGACCATATTTAATCTGGTCTAAATTTTATACAACCTTTCCTTCAATCATCAAAATATTTAGGGACAACCTTCTTGTCGCAAAACTTTGTGGCGAAAATTTCTGTTTTCCAAAATGCCATTTGATCTAATGACTTTGGCAGGGTCATTAACTGTATTATTTAATCGTAAAAGTATGACTATTCAGATTTAAAGTTACTCATAAACCTTTTTTTCCCACCACCTCAAACGCTTTTGGCCGGATCTAAATTTGTTGCGACAAAAATATGTCTTGTCTTAGGAGTCAAAAGTAGGGCTCATTCATCTCTGCCAATTCCGTTAGACTAGGCAATGTCCCTAAGACCTCTGTGTGGGTGCCTTTTATTTATACAATACATCATTTGGTTTCTATAAGCAGCCTTTTTGCATATGATTGATTTGTAAAAAGAGTGTGCAACACTGTGTGCAATCCTGTGATTTGTTTTAATATCTTAGCATTTTATATTTTCTACGGATAATATTCCTGTCATTTCTATACTTCGCTTTACTTTACTTGACTTTACAATGACTGTAAAAACAGAAAACACAGAAATACCTTGTTTGGCTTGCAGATGGAGAATGAATATGATCACCATGATTATATTTCCTACAAGCGAGATGCCGAAGAGAACACCCATAGCTATGGCTGCAGCTACAGCTGCGTCATTGTTTGTATTGGGAGTAGACGCAGTAGGCGGCAGAATCTCGTTAAATTTCAATCCATTGCCAACTGAGAGACAGGACGGACACAGACAAGCAGAGAGACGTGAAGAAATACTAAGACATGTGTAGGTCACCGACTTTTCTGGTAAAGGATGATACATAGGTAGGTCGCAGAACAATGTCGAATGAGTAAAGTGGACCGCCACGTGAACGGGAGATGACAGTATTTTTGCAGAAGACTGACTCGTGCCCATGATAATGTCAATGTGGTGTCAATGAGGCAGCATCTACGACCGAGATAGAGAAAGTCCGGACGGGGACTGAGATTTGAGGGAGACGCCTTGTCTGAGAAAGGACTCATCTTTAAGTTTTCGCCGTTTTTAGTTGAAAGGGAATTAGTAATAGGAATTGAAGTACTAGCATGTAGATCTTATCCGAAGATATGATGGAAACGATCGTGTAATACTTTAAGTAGAGCTACTGCAATTTCTTGTTGGATTACTTACTTCTGAGAGGCGGAATCAATCGTCAGAAGTATTTGGAATTACCGGTCTTCTCATCTGGAAGAGAATCTGTATTAATTCTGCAAATCGTGATTAGTTGAACTGTGGGATTTAGGAAATATAGACTCCTTCTTTGAAAGTGAAGGCATAACTCAGTTTATTTTGTGGTCAATTTTCTTTATCCTATTTGATAGTAGTGACTGCATATTCATGTGTGGTAAGTTGATTAGAATTAGATAATTTTGTGTTGAAGAAGAGTCCGTTAGTAAGTTTGAGGAAGTAAGGGACAGGCCTTCTTCCGCTCAATTTAGGTTTTAAACCAAGTCCAGGCAGTCAGCCATACGTGTCACCCGACAGACTGACACACGTCGTGTTCGATTTTGCTGCTAGGAAAATGGATAAATTTGTTCTAAAACGGAAACGAGTAAACGACTGTACAGACGATGAATTTTCCTTTATAGAGGTGAGTTCATTACCCTGTATATATAAGTTAGGCCTGCTGGCAGGGTAACATGTCCTAAATGGTATCCATGCGAAAATCAAACATGGAGAAGAAATATTATCGGTACCCCCCCCCCACTTTTTTAGAGCAAAGTCACGCCCCTGCTTCATTCATATACAACGGAGATTTAGGCGTCAGTTTTTCGTAAGTGGTCGGTTGCAAACTAATTTCATCAGTTGTAAACCTACCTCTAAGTTGGAATGGTGCAGAAAGACCTGAAGGATCTGCAGGACCCGGTATTTCATTCTCAACATTGTTATCTGCTCTTTTAGGTAAATGTGGCACTGTGCAGAGAAAAAAACAACAAAATCAGGTATTTGCAAAAACGTAATTGTAATTTAAAACGTCTATCGCGCCGGAGTCTAATGCACAAGGCATCAATCGAAGGTGCACCAAAACCAAGCCGTATTCAGATGAGCATACTAAAGATCAGCCCACAAGACAATGAATGAGGCTGTGACATTCACAGAAGTTTCAAAAGAGCGACAAGTAAAGCAGACCATATTTAATCTGGTCTAAATTTTATACAACCTTTCCTTCAATCATCAAAATATTTAGGGACAACCTTCTTGTCGCAAAACTTTGTGGCGAAAATTTCTGTTTTCCAAAATGCCATTTGATCTAATGACTTTGGCAGGGTCATTAACTGTATTATTTAATCGTAAAAGTATGACTATTCAGATTTAAAGTTACTCATAAACCTTTTTTTCCCACCACCTCAAACGCTTTTGGCCGGATCTAAATTTGTTGCGACAAAAATATGTCTTGTCTTAGGAGTCAAAAGTAGGGCTCATTCATCTCTGCCAATTCCGTTAGACTAGGCAATGTCCCTAAGACCTCTGTGTGGGTGCCTTTTATTTATACAATACATCATTTGGTTTCTATAAGCAGCCTTTTTGCATATGATTGATTTGTAAAAAGAGTGTGCAACACTGCGTGCAATCCTGTGATTTGTTTTAATATCTTAGCATTTTATATTTTCTACGGATAATATTCCTGTCATTTCTATACTTCGCTTTACTTTACTTGACTTTACAATGACTGTAAAAACAGAAAACACAGAAATACCTTGTTTGGCTTGCAGATGGAGAATGATGATGATCACCATGATTATATTTCCTACAAGCGAGATGCCGAAGAGAACACCCATAGCTATGGCTGCAGCTACAGCTGCGTCATTGTTTGTATTGGGAGTAGACACAGTAGGCGGCAGAATCTCGTTAAATTTCAATCCATTGCCAACTGAGAGACAGGACGGACACAGACAAGCAGAGAGACGTGAAGAAATACTAAGACATGTGTAGGTCACCGACTTTTCTGGTAAAGGATGATACATAGGTAGGTCGCAGAACAATGTCGAATGAGTAAAGTGGACCGCCACGTGAACGGGAGATGACAGTATTTTTGCAGAAGACTGACTCGTGCCCATGATAATGTCAATGTGGTGTCAATGAGGCAGCATCTACGACCGAGATAGAGAAAGTCCGGACGGGGACTGAGATTTGAGGGAGACGCCTTGTCTGAGAAAGGACTCATCTTTAAGTTTTCGCCGTTTTTAGTTGAAAGGGAATTAGTAATAGGAATTGAAGTACTAGCATGTAGATCTTATCCGAAGATATGATGGAAACGATCGTGTAATACTTTAAGTAGAGCTACTGCAATTTCTTGTTGGATTACTTACTTCTGAGAGGCGGAATCAATCGTCAGAAGTATTTGGAATTATCGGTCTTCTCATCTGGAAGAGAATCTGTATTAATTCTGCAAATCGTGATTAGTTGAACTGTGGGATTTAGGAAATATAGACTCCTTCTTTGAAAGTGAAGGTATAGCTCAGTTTTTAATTAGGGGTCAATTATTTGATTTATCCTATTTGATAGTAGTGACTGCATATTCATTTGGGGTTAGTTGATTAGAATTAGATAACTTTGTGTTGAAGAAGAGTCTGTTAGTAAGTTTGAGGAGGTAAGGGAGAGGCCTTCTTCCGCTCAATCTAGAACGAGTTAGGTTTTAAACCAAGTTCAGGCAGTCAGCCACACGTGTCACCCGACAGACTGACACACGTCATGTTCGATTTTGCTGGTAGGAAAATGGATAATTTTTTTTTCTAAAACGGAAACGAGTAAACGACTGTACAGACGATGAATTTTCCTTTATAGAGGTGAGTTCATCAGCCTTTCAAAATCAGTTAGGCAGGGTAACATGTCCTAAATTGTCTCCACGCGAAAAGCAAACATGGAGAAGAAATATTATTGGTACACCCACTTATTAGACCAAAGTTACGCCCCTACTTGGTTCATAGACAACGGAGGCGTCAGTTTTTCGTAAGTGGTCGGTTGCAAACGAATTTTATCAGCTGAAAGCCTACCTCTAAGTGGTTCGTAATGGGTTGATGTAGAACGATCTTCTGGTATTTCATTTATTTCAATTTTCTCTGGTCCTTTAGATAAATCTGGCAATGTGCAGAGAAAGATGAACAAAATCAGGTACTTGCAAAAACGTAATTGTAATTTAAAACGTCTATCGCGCCGGAGTCTAATGCACAAGGCATCAATCGAAGGTGCACCAAAACCAAGCCGTAATCAGATGAGCATACTAAAGATCAGCCCACAAGACAGTGAATGAGGCTGTGACATTCACAGAAGTTTCAAAAGAGCGACAAGTAAAGCAGACCATATTTAATCTGGTCTAAATTTTATACAACCTTTCCTTCAATCATCAAAATATTTAGGGACAACCTTCTTGTCGCAAAACTTTGTGGCGAAAATTTCTGTTTTCCAAAATGCCATTTGATCTAATGACTTTGGCAGGGTCATTAACTGTATTATTTAATCGTAAAAGTATGACTATTCAGATTTAAAGTTACTCATAAACCTTTTTTTCCCACCACCTCAAACGCTTTTGGCCGGATCTAAATTTGTTGCGACAAAAATATGTCTTGTCTTAGGAGTCAAAAGTAGGGCTCATTCATCTCTGCCAATTCCGTTAGACTAGGCAATGTCCCTAAGACCTCTGTGTGGGTGCCTTTTATTTATACAATACATCATTTGGTTTCTATAAGCAGCCTTTTTGCATATGATTGATTTGTAAAAAGAGTGTGCAACACTGTGTACAATCCTGTGATGTTTTTATATATCTTAGCATTTTATATTTTCTACTAAAAATATTCCTGTCATTTCTATACTCGGCAGAACTTCACGTGACTTCGCATTGACTGTGAAAACGGATATTATACCTTGTTTGCGAATCAAGAAGACCAACAAGATTATATTCCCAACAAGCGAAATGCCGAAGAGAACACCCATAGCTATGGCCACATCTACGGTTACGTCATTGTTTGTACTGGGAGTACACACAGTAGTTGCAACTGAATCACACGAACGAAACATTATGTTTGGTAAAAGACAATACTAACTAAAATATTTATCTTCTATGTAGACACTTACATTCAACACACACATTCACTTATTTAATGTAATATATACTAGACAATATACTGATATGGAATACTTACAGGCTAATAAACCATTTATATCACTGTGCTGTTCAGAACATTTTATAGGGGCCTACTGACTATCATAAATGAGCTTCACTGTAACCAATGTGCGTAAATGTGTGATCAGACTCATCAGAAAGCGTATGAATTAACTGTTGAATGCATTATATCATTTACTTTTATTTAAACATCTCTCAGTCAGCGCTATGTAACTTCCTGGATTACACTGAGAAAGACCACATTGTTTTGACAATACAAATCGGTGCTATTGATTTAATTGTAATTGTAATTGTAATCAAGAATTTATATAGCGCCACTCAAAATCAGAGGCGCTCCCGACCCGGATCAGTGTCTTCACTGACAAAGATAAATGTGATCATATCTGGGGAAATGGACCTTATGTGGGATACGGAGTTATTGGTATCCTCACATGCAGTTGAAAACAAGCTTTCAAAGAAAAGAAACTGCACTAAGTTTGGTCCATAAATGACTAAGTTATTACAAATTTAGCAACGTAACATATAAAACCATTATTTCGAGAATATCAAGTTTAAAAATTTAGCAAGATGGCATTCAGAAAAGCCAACCACAAACAACAAAATGTTTAGTTTTTCACCATGCCAGAATCATTGTTCTATATGTACGCTATAAAATGACACATAAAACACAAAATACATTGCAATTTATTGCCAGAAATCACTTATTAACACATAAATCAATTCTGAAGTTTCGCAATAAAAATTCGACAACCAAGAAGTGCCCATCTAAAACGGGCTGTAACTCCGAAAACTAGAACCCCACCTTAGGTCCTTATCCCACATATGGTCACAAATGTTTTCATGCGCTTGCGAAACGGGACAGAAGAGAGAGGGGAGAACAAGCCTCACAAAATTTAAATTATGTTGGCCCGTCTGCTTGGAACTGTCTCCCTTTGTTTCTCCGCCAAGAGCTTCTTGCTCTCCTCTCCAGTTCCGTAGACGCCTGAAAACCTTCCTTTTTGCCGGTTCTGGCATTGATGCGGGTTGAAAGCGCCTCTGATATGAGTGGCGCTATACCAGTTTTCGCATTTACAATTACAATGGAATGGGCCTACCGAGTCATCTGGGCTAATGCAGCTGCATTTTAAGTCTAAATCCAGAGATCCAAAATATGCGGGACCATGTTCTAAAAGAGTTTTCTTGGGTCGCGTGGAAAAGAATGTTACTTTCTTCAATTATTATCTGTTCATTTGTGTTCACTCACTTGAAGTGGCTGTTGCAGCGGTTGATGGTGAAACTGTCGATGCCTCTGATGATGTAAACCGGTCTAGAATTTTTCATAATTAAATATTTATGTATAAGCAATTTATGAAGTTCACCAATTTTTTTCTTCCGTAACTCTTTAAAGGTTAGGTTGCGGATATCAACGTCAATAGGTTTTCCGACATGGAAAAAGGATGGCTGGGCTAACGCAGCTACATCTCGGTATATTAATAGTAAAACAAATGTCAGTATGCTAAAATACGCGTCTAAGAAGTCTAAATCCAGAAAGATCCTGTAATTATACATGTATGCGAGGATCAAGTTCTGGAAGGGTTTTTGTTGGGTCGCGTAAACAAAAATGTTACTTTCTTCAACTTTCTGTTCACTTTTATCTCTTCACTTGTAATCACTCACTTGATGTATCTGTTGTAGCGGTTGATGGTGAAACTGTTGATGTCTCTGTTGATGTAAACCGGTCTAAAATTGTTCATAATTAAATGTTTGTAAATAAATAATTTATGAAGTTCATCATTTTTTCTTCTTTAAAAGTCAGGTTGTGGATAACGACGTCAGTAGGTTTCAGGCATGAACCAAGGATGAACCAAAATAAGCGCTGAAATGAAGCAAAACTATCAGTTCGTGACAAATTATGCTACCATAATATTAAAATATATATTATGGATTATTATATTTTTTCGGCATTTGGTGTTGCGGAGGCCACCAGCAACTGAAGTTCTCGCCCGAGGAATTGCCACAGGTGTCAGACACCGGGATTTATTGGTTTACGATTAACGACCAGGATTTACGATTTACTGTGACATTCGCTTGAACAAAGTCGTTACTGATCTAACTACACCAATCGGTTGTATGTAGTATCTACAAACAACGGATACACTGTAAAAGCATTCTCCTAAACACGGATTTATTGCAATGATCACTCAGAGACAGCTTTTGTCAATTAGGTCAATAGAATGAGTGTAGAAACGCTTTTCGTTTTTTGTAGAATAAGTGTTTCTTGCTGATACAACACAACACAACTGTGTTTGATACTGCCCTCCTTCCTAAGTTCAGGAGTGAACACGACCATGCGACAGAACATCGATTGAATTGTGAGTGGACTTGCTCAATGTCCCTGTGCAGGAACCAGCTCTTTTCGCGTTACAGGCCGAAGAAACTAATTTTCTATTCTCTGATTGTTTCGTTCAGCTGCACACAAAAGCATAGCCAATCGTAAAGTTATGAACATTTTTCGAGTCTAAAATGTTGCTCACTTGATGTTGTTGATAAAGTCGTTGTTGACAATGTCGTGGAAAGAGAAGCTAGAAAACATTTCCATAATTGAAAGCAATATATTTTCAGGCTTTGGTGTTTTCAAAGAGCTCTTTCAACCCAGATGGTAAATAACTACACCGTTAATTGCTAGTAAATGAGGGCTATGAGTAGTTGTGTTTAGACTATAATTCTGGGACAACCACGCAATAACCACATGACGTCACGACCATCATATGACGTCATCGATACTACTGGAAATCCCCACAGTTTCGATGATGTGACTAATACTTCGCGCCGCTACCTCATCGCGTTACTACAGGAAATCCCCGCAGTATCGATCACGCGCCTATGAGTCATCGCGAAAGAGGTCATTATAAAAAGGGGTTTAAAGGATTACATATCCTATAATAAAATGGAGTACTCATTGAAGACTATCAATGAATTGAAAAATATCGCTCGAGAGAGAGGTATGGTTGGTTATTCGAGACTGCAAAATGCGGAACTCGTAGCACTCATGTCGTCCAGGTCTGCGAGCAACCCGCTAGACGCTCCAGTTCCAGACATTAAGGTTCCAACGCTTACTCCAGGTAAGTATACGCCTCCGTCTAATACTTGGAAATTTTCTTTTAATACTTGGAAATCTCGTTTCAGTAACGTTTTGACTGAAATGGGGAATAAGGTAAGGTCGGAGATTAATTCTTTTGCGGATTGGATGATTAATTTTGTAACTCCCAAGAAGAGAAACCCGTGAATGAAAGATTGGAATCGTTGAAGACAAAGGTTTCGAGTATTTTCAGTAAAATTAATAAAAACAAGTTCGAAATCCGAGAGACCGCGAAGGCTATTAAAGGTTTTACTAAGCGATACACGATCGATTCCATCAGGTCCATCGATGCCACATCTTTTCTCAACGCCGTAAGACCGCAGGTAGTCAGTCTGTTAGCGAAAAATCGAGGGGTAAAAGTTCAATTCAATCTTAATTGCGTAATGGAGAAAGTAGATATTAAATCCGGAGAAGCAGTCGTGGCTGAACCTAACTTTAAATCGAAGACCGATATCATTTTAGACGCAACCGACGTGAGTGAAATATATAGCAACGCAGTGGATAAAATTAAGGAGAGCATGGCAAGTTTTCAGATGAGAGGTAGTAATTGGAGGATTAAAGCCGTTATGAAGTTGAATATTGATACAGTGGTATATAAGCCGTTGAAAGGTAGTTCTTATATTCCGCTTCCTGAGTATTTAGCCAATAAAAGGCTATTATTAATCTGAAAAACGATGACGACTAATGTTTTAAATGGTGTATTACTAGAGCGCTGAATCCAATTGATGACCACCCAGAAAGAATCACTAGAGATCTTAAAGAACAATCTAAGAAACTCGATTGGAATGGTATCGAAATCCCGGTTGCTGCCGATGCTAATGTAATAAATAACTTTGAGCGCCGCACTAACGTTGGCGTTAACGTATTCGGCTATGAAAAGGATGTATACCCATTATATATATCGAAGCATGAAAACGATATCTGCGTAGATCCACTGCTTATTTCCGACGGTGAGAAGAAGCATTATTGTTGGATTAAGAATTTTAATAGATTGATGGCAGCACGAACAGAAAAATCTGTAAATTCGATGCACTATAATTGTAAAAGATGTTTACTCGGCTATAGAAGCGTAGAAGCGCTTACTAAGCATAGCGAGTACTGTTTACGGCAAGACGTCCAATGAATAGTTCTTCCCGAACTAGGAACCATGCTAAGTTTTAAACATTATTTTAAATCGATGAGAGTGCCTTTTATTGTCTATGCAGATTTCGAGTCTTTTATCAAACCTATCGATACATGCCAGCCCGATCCCAGCACGTCTTACACCAATAAATACCAGAAACATACGCCTAGCTCGTTTTGTTATCATATAAAATGCTTCGACGACGGCGTTTATTCCCAAGAGCCAGTGAGGTATACGGCTGAAAACGAAGACGACGATGTCGCTCAGATATTCATAGATTCTCTTGTAGAAAATATAAAACAAATATATAACCAGTTTAAATTCCCTAAGAGGATGATATTCGGCAAAACTGAGAAGAAATGTTTCGATGAAGCTACTAACTGTCATATCTGCGGGGGAGAGTTAGGCGAAGATCGAGTTAGAGATCACTGCCATTTAAGCGGTAAATTCAGAGGCGCCGCCCATAGCGTCTGTAATATGAACTACAAAGACTCCATGTTTTTCCCAGTAGTATTCCATAATCTATCCGGATACGACAGCCATCTATTCGTGAAGAAATTGCGAGGTGAGAATGGTGAGAAAATTAACTGTATTCCTAATAACGAAGAAAAGTACATATTATCGTTTAGCCGAGAGATCGTAGTCGGTAACTTTGTAAACAAAGAGGGAAAAGAGATAACGGTCAAGCGCGAATTACGCTTTATCGACAGTTTTAGATTCATGCCTTCGAGTCTCGACGCGTTATCGAAGAACCTTAGTAAAGATCTGTGTAAGAATTTAGGCGATTTTTTTAAAGGTGAGAAGTTAGATCTTTTACTCAGAAGAGGTGTTTACGGATACGATTACGTTGACGGCATTGAAAGATTAAACGAAACCGAATTGCCTCCGAAGCATAAATTCTATTCTAAACTGAACGATTCAGACATCAGCGATGAAGACTACGAGCACGCCAAAAATGTATGGAAAACATTTCGTTGTAAAACGTTAAGAGAATATCACGACTTGTATAACGTTTCGGATGTTCTATTATTAGCCGATGTTTTCGAAAACTTTAGAGATGTATGCATCGAGCATTATAGGCTCGATCCCGCGTGGTATTATACTTCACCCGGACTAGCATGGGACGCGGCGTTAAAGTTGACCGGTGTAGAGTTGGAGTTGTTGAGCGACTACGATATGTTGCTAATGATCAAGCATGGAATAAGAGGAGGAGTCAGCACGATTTCGAATCGATACGCGAAAGCGAACAACGAGTTCATGGGAGAAGCTTTCGGTCGCGGCCAGCCTTCGGTATTCCTCCCTTACTTAGACGCGAATAACTTGTACGGATGGGCGATGAGCAAAGCTCTACCAACTCATGGGTTTAAGTGGATGAGCGATAACGAATTGAATGATTGGAGAAGCCTTACCGAACGAGATGGGGTTGGGTGCGTGCTAGAAGTCGATCTAGAGTATCCTAAGGAATTACACCACCTGCATAACGATTATCCTCTAGCTCCCGAGAGTATAAAACCCGCAGGATCGGATGTAACGAAACTAATTCCAAATTTAAACGATAAAAAGAAGTACGTAGTTCATTACGGCAATCTAAAGTTGTACGAAAGTCTCGGATTGAAAATCGTTAAAATTCACCGAGGAATAATATTCGAAGAAAGCGCTTGGCTGAAAAAGTAGGTATATCGACCTGAATACGGAATTGCGAACGAGAGCTACTAACGATTTCGAGAAGGACTTTTTCAAGCTTATGAATAATAGCGTCTTCGGCAAGACCATGGAATGTATCGAGAATCGAGTTGACATACGATTGGTTTGCGGTGAGAAGGAAGCTATTAAGCTCGTATCCAAACCTAATTACGACAGTCGAACTATTTTCGAGTAAAATCTAATCGCCGTTCACATGAAAAAGACCAAGTTGTTCTATAACAAGCCGATATATCTAGGAATGTGTATATTAGACTCGAGTAAGACTTTAATGTACGATTCCCATTATAATTACATCAAGACTAAATACGGAGATAGGGCTAAGCTATTATTCACCGATACGGATTCTTTGGCGTACGACATAAAGACCGACGATTTTTACGCTGATATCGCCGACGATGTTCGAAGTAGGTTCAACACGAGCGAGTACCCGAAAGATGATCCATCATGTATCGAAACGGGTGTAAATAAGAAAGTTATAGGCATGTTCAAAGACGAGGCAGCGGGTAAACAGATCGAAGAATTCGTGGGTTTACGATCGAAGTTGTACTCGTACAGGATGTCTGGTGAAGATCATAAGAAATGTAAAGGCGTGAAGAAGAACGTCGTTAAGAAAACGATAACCCACAACGATTATAAAGACTGCCTGTTTACGAGAAGAGAACAGAAAAGGAAAATGAACGTTATTCGATCGTATCATAACGATATTTACACCGAAGAAGTAAATAAAGTCGCTCTTTCAGCCGACGACGACAAACGAGTGATAATGGAAGATGGAATTCATACATTAGCCTACGAACACTACTCGCTTCGTCAATAAAAGTATTAGCCGAACATTAAAATGAGTTCTACAACTGTGAAAAACATCGATGTCGAAGGCGTAGTTCTTCCAAATCATCCGTTAACGAATTTTGAATTATTGGATGCTGCGAAGAAGCTGAATATTCCGAATTTTAGAGGAGTTTTTCTACGAGACACCCTGCCGAAGAAACCTAGACGGAACGAATGTGGGATATTGAACCTAGACGATTCTAATGGGGTAGGACATCACTGGTGCAGTTTTTTTAAGAACGGCAATGATAAGATTTATTTCGACAGCTATGGACTACCTCCTCCTACGGAATTAATAAAATATCTACAAAGACCGCTACTTTACAACAGCGAACGAATACAGCCGGATAACGAAGTGTTTTGCGGTCATTTGTGTTTGTACGTGTTGAAGGCGATCGGCAGCGGTCGTAATTTTCAAGAAATCATAAACGATTTACATTAAACTAATAAATAATCTTATTAAAAACAATGCCTGTCGATAAATTTGGACATACAGATTCCGGATCTATGCAAAGAGTAATTGCTGGTGGTGTTACTCTTAGTCAAGTAAATGCTAGTTTCCTTCGATTGGATGGAGCAAACCCCGCGACTGGAAATCTAAATATGAGCGGTCATAGTATTAAAGGCCTACCTACAACGAACACTTCGACAGCAGGAATGGATGAGGCTCTAAGTTGGGGACAAGCCATAGATTTGATAACGAATCGCGACGATTTACCGTCCAACGATAATCATTTGACGAATAAGAAATACGTCGACGAACGAACTGCTTCGAAAGTGTGTAAAACTGGCGATACCATGACTGGTGACCTACTCTTAAGCATCGGCAGGGATCTTACGCGGGCGGTAGAATGTAAGGATTTGGATGGAAATAAAGCTTTTATTATATTTTTAGGAAATACAACGAATAAAATAGAAGGTCGATTAAACCAACCAATTACATCACAATCGACGGATGGATTTCGTTTTAGAATAAATAATGAAACCGCCGTTGAGATGGTTAAGTCAATGGA
This sequence comes from Allolobophora icterica, assembly GCA_963556255.1. Lineage (NCBI taxonomy): Eukaryota > Metazoa > Annelida > Clitellata > Crassiclitellata > Lumbricidae > Allolobophora > Allolobophora icterica. The sequence continues at coordinate 45,927,264 of OY744613.1, read as the reverse complement.
TCGGTCTAAAATAAATGTGTATAAGCCCATCTTTATGCATGGTGCTCACATTACAGGCCTACGCGATCCCCGCGGTGATGGTGATGCAGCGACTAAAAATATGTTGATACGACCGCAGTCGGACCCGTGATTAGTGTTTACACTATAACTCAACAAGCCATAAACGCTAAAACTCTCACAAGAGTTTCTTTCGATAGTGCAAGATGCCACACCGAGAGTGTCAGCGGTGCGGGACTGACTCGTTTCACTCTTGGTAAAGCCGGATACTATATCGTTACGACGTACATAGAATTTTGTGACACTACTAATACCTCTCATGGTAACGTCTACCTGTATAAAAATGGGGTGTCGTACACGCAAATTGCGGGTGGAGGGGGTACGGGAGGTTCGTATAACAATTCAACTGGAAGTAGCATAGTTGAGCTAATCGGTACCGATTACCTCGAGATATTCGTTTATTCAACCATCGCTACAAACATAATAGGTAGAGACTTTTCAGCGGCATTCTTACGACCTTAAACTAGAGCCGTAACTTTAAACTTTATTTTACCACTGTGCTTTTTAGGTGGAATTTTCGGAAGTAACTTAAATATGTGTTATATATTAATGGTATTTAAACATATATGAGAAGCTTTTATTCATATTTCAAGTTTAAGGTAATTTTTGAGGGTGTTCCCAAAATGGAACGTTGGGTCATTCTCGCTAGCATTTCTTACAATGGCAGCGGAACGTGACTAAACGACACAAAAGCTATTGAAAACGAATTTATTTTAAGGTATGAACACATTCAAAACAGTTCACAGTTCTTGAGACATTTGGAACATTATTCGGTAGTGTTTTTTCTGAATAAAATGCAACGACCCAGATTTTCAAGATGAATGTAACGCCGTCATAGCATAGGCATGACTGCACTGGAGCAGTGGATCTTCCTAAACGACAACGCCATGAGCTTTTGACCACAACCTCCAAATAGGTCGTAGCTGTTGAGCTTCCGAGACACGATAGTGTATGCAGCAACTACTACCATGTTGATGGCATTGCTGAAAAAGTTCAACTACCACTTGTTTCCCTTGATTCTTGGTCGATGCGCAGACAGAAGCCGATCCATTAGATCAGCCCCTCCCATACTGCTGTATGGCTGTTTATCATGAGTTGCTGAGATACCAATTCTTTGTCCTTGCAACCCCAGATGCTAAACATTTATTCCAAAGGATTTACCCTATCAAAGTTACTGGGACATGTTACTGCATTGTTATCTGACACCCAAGAACACAAATTCTGCCATCACAAGTGTACTCAAAAGCATAGCCTATCTTTCTTCCTTTGCAAACATTTTTATCTGTCAGAAGTGCTGTTCCAGTTCGACTATCACGGACAGTACCTGTTGCCCTTATCCCCATGTCTCTCAGCTTAGACAGAAGGTTGTAACTACTAGTTACTAACTAGTAAAAAGATTTCTAGTAGGGGGATTTCATAGTATTGCAGGTGATTTAGTTTTTCCATGATGAGTTCGGCAAAATTCATGACAACGTGCTCACCAAGGGGGTTTCTGCGGGTCAACTACTTCTGCCACAATAAATTGTTGCTCGACTTGGATGACCATCCAAAGAACAAAACATCCAGATCTTATAACCGAACCTGATTCATTTTCCACTTGTGAACATCTTTGTCCCACGGTGTCCATAATAAGGCACCACGGACTGATCAATGCTAAGTTTTTAGTGAAAAATTTCACACTGCATCATGGATTTGTTTAGCTCAGCGGTGCGCAACCTGCGGCCGTACGGCCGCTTGCGGCCGTGACAGGGAGATTTGGCGGCCGTGGACAGCTGACCTAATCATAATGTTTTGGCGGCCGTCTGTGTATTAATTCTTTTAAAAGAATTTCTTGAATTTTATTTCATGAAGAATAAAAATTGTCCCTTGAGCAACAGCAGCATCTCTAATGGAAAAGGATTAAATACAACGGAACGACATTCCAACTGCATCCTTTACCGCCGTCCTCGCAATGCAATGTAAATCTCCCAAATTTATCAGTTGCCACACGTGGAAATACCGTTTTTTTCACAGAATGTGTGCTAAGACGCACCTGCAGGCATCTGAAACCTGAAAAGTTTTCCCGGGGAGAACTCCCGGGCCCGCCTCTTCAACGGTGGTGGGGGGTTGTAGATGGAAAGGCAGGCCGTAGAGGAAAGCGAACGAGGCAGCCGCCTAGGGCCCCGCGCTTTCCGGGGCCCCGCGCTGCTGGCTATATTTTTTTACTGCGATGAGATTGAACAGATATTCAAATAATTGAATAAATCATTGCTTTCATAGCAAAATTCTAGTATTAAGTTAAGAGGCTGATTTGTATTGTGTGTTTATTAACCGATTTAATTTAGATTTTGCATTAGGGAAAACGTATGGTATTGCCAAATGCCAATACGGTATTGGCAGGAAATCAACTCCGCAATGCCATTTTTCCTTGGGAGTGGGACCCCCTCATCGCTTGCTTTGGTCTCCGCACGCCCTATATAGGGCCGGGGCTGGAGGAAGGGAAAGGACTAGGAAGGGGTGAAGGGAAAGGATCCAGGGGAGGGAGACAGGAAGAAGGGGAGGAGTGTGGAAGAGGGGAGGTACAGGAAGGAGAAAGGGATGGAGAAAAGGGAGGGCAGAGGAGGAGGGAAGGGGAGAAAGGGATGGGCTTAGGGCTTCAAGTCTGAAATCCTGGCACCGCCACTGGTACTAAAGTTTGTGGAGAAGGAGATGGACGCCAGTAAACATAATTCGTAACAGTAGGCCTTAGCATCTTTTTATGGGCGTCGCCACTGTTTAATAGTGTTTATTACTAAATCTGAGCTATCATCCCAATATTTGTAAATAACTTAAGATATCTTGGCGGCCGTGATGAGAATATTAACCTTTGCTGCGGCCGACATTAACGAAAAGGTTGGTGATTGGTGATTCTATAGTGGCAAAATTTGCTCCAATATATATGATCAGCTAAACTTTAGCTGATCATATATAGTGGAGCAAATTTTGACACTACAGAATCACCAAGAGATCTGTTTTCAGCTAGATTCCAGAAGATGAACCTTTCTTTGTTTCTCCAGCTTTGTACATCTTCAACTGTTACAGCTGTTGTTCCAATTTTTCTTCTTTTGATAAGAGGGACCATCACCTTCCATTTCAGAGGATGAAACTTTCTTGTGGAAAGACGGCGGTTCGTGCTTGTTTGATCTCCTTTTCTCTTTGGATTTGATCGATTATCTTGGTGTGCCTCCAGTAGCGTTGTTGGTGTGTCTTTTGGAAAACCATTCGTATGGGATTATTCTCTTACCTCTCGCTTTCTGTGTCTGTTCTCCCATATAAGATTTTGGTTTCTGTTGCCACGGCGGCTACTGGTTGCTCATCATCGCTTCTGCCACAAACATCCACAGGCTCTACTTATGCCAGATCATTTTCATCTATTTGTTGCCACTCAATTTCGTTGCCATCAGCTGGTGGAAGGATGCAAATATCGGCCTCATCTTCGTAGCAACTAGGTTCCGTCACCTTTTCCCACTACTTGCTGATGTGTTGTCGAGTCGTCTAAATTTCCAATTTAAATAAACCAATTTACAATAAAATCAATGTCAAAAATAAATGAATGAAAGAGAATGTGAAGAAATAATGATGCATGCAAAAATCAAAAAAAATCCAGTGGCAAACTAGTAACAAGGAAACACAATCACCATATATGTTATACTAATGAGAATGCACCAACGTTCCAAAAATGGAACATGCTTTAAAACTGGATTTTATCTTCTAGAGTTGGGCCCAATATTAGGTAATTGCTATTGTCATAACTGATTATAGGTATCAATTAAACAAATACAATATGTCTCACCTGTTAAATGATTACGCAAATATTTTTTTTAAACTTTATAAATTTTTTGGCTAATTAATCTCAAAATTCGTCAAAATTACGAAACGCTAGCACAAAAATAATTTAAGTTAATCAGAAAAGAGACGCTGTTTTATATTCTCCGTTCCTAGTTCTTTCAGTTGCAGACCAAAGATAATAAATTTACAAAGGCATTATATATTTTTATAGCACTACAATTTATGTTCCAAAAATGGAACATTGGTAAAATAAAGGTTAACCGTAGATAACTATCGTTCGAGTACACGCGATAGGTATCTGTATGTCTCATTATTCAGAAGATGTCTTCAGCGTTTTCGTTTGCATCGACAACCGTAATTCTGTATCTGTTTTTGTATACTTTTCCGTTAAACATCGCTATTAAACCCGCGCTTTGGTTAAACGCTTTCGCGGCCTTATACATCGACGAGTATAAAACGATCGCGCCTGTTTCCTCATCCAAAATTTGTACGCGTTTAGGATGCGTTCTTATACGTTTCAACCTGTCTTTTTCATCCTTACTCGTCATTTTCGGAGGTTGTTTATCCAACTCCTCCTGAGTAAGCACTCCATTCTCGATCAGCAACGCCGCTAGTTTTGGTTTGTTGAGAAAAGAATACCTGCTAATTTTATTCTCCTTCGCTAACTTTTGCAACTCCAGTAGCTTCATTTTATAATGAGGATATTATTTTCTTTAACCCATAACTTTTTAATTCGTATCATCGTTTAGTACACCACGCTCATTTTCTGTCCATCTGACTGGAAGTTTAACAACTTATCCGAAATTATAACCGCGTAACCTTGCGTTTCGGCGGGGACTGCGGCGCTAAAAGTAGCTTTGATTTGGATATCGACGACCGACGATTTTAGTCGTTCCGACTGTTTACTAACATCGAAAACCATGAGCGGATATAGATCTTTATAATCGGCTGGAGTGATGTTGCTTTGCGTAATCAACGGATCCATTCCGTAGAACTTTTCGCTGAACGACGCCGCGTCTCTGTAAGCTCTCGAAAATTTCTGGTTGGGGAACGATAGGTCGTAGTCAACCGCTGGATATCTCTCTTGATTCATCATGACGTACATGTTTTTGAGGTTGCAATGATCGAAAATCGATGGATTATGTTCTTGGTCGCCGCTTCGACCGGTTTGAAATCCTACGACTATCCATCTAGGTTTTTCAGGAGCCGTCTTAACGCTAAGACGCCAACTAAAAGTAGTCGATTGAGGAACCGTTATAGTGTCGCATTGACGCGCTCGATATGCAACGGGTGCCGATGCTTTCGATTCGATAGTTTTGTACAATTGCATTCTTTCCATATCCGCCGGAGTAACGTGCGGCATAAACCACGAGATTTTCGCGACGTCGACTTTTCCAGCATCCACCGTACCGATTCTAAAAATAGCGTCATCGTCTGATTTGCGAACCATCGTTAGCGTTTGCTTAAAACCGTACACTATTTTATCATAGTCCTCGCAGAATCCGAAAATATGTTTAAGGGGCACGACGAAACTAAACGTTCCCTTAGCCGTTGGTTTTTGAATAAGATACCCTTGACGAGTCGCGAAACCCGCGTTATCCGCTATAACCGCGGTTGCTGCAGTATCTTTGCACCATAATTGGTTAAGACCTTGCGCTTTGGCGAAGTCGTCCGGATATTTCAGCAAACCAATCATCGTCGTTGCTTGTCCTGGGTGATATACCGTTTCGATATCTTGATTCGATAGGGAATACGCGATTTGACTGAAAAGATGCAAGAGCCCGTTGTTAGCGAGGGCTACGGCGTTAGCGTTAGCGTACGCGGTGTTCATTCCATCTGCTTTGACTAACTTACCATCGAAAAGCAGGTAAGATTCAGCGGGATGGCAAAATAGATCTTGAGTTTCGACATTTATGCGAATCTCACCGGGTGTGTTAAAATCCGATCTCGCTACTGATTCGTATTCGTGCCATTCGTATCTTTCGATTCCTTCGTCGACTGACGTGGGTGCTGTAATGTTTAGAATATCCGACTGCATTATAGATACTAAAGATTTTATTTTTAAATAGTTGTCACGCGAGTTTCAATCCCGCTCCGTTTTTGCAGTTGTTGTTGAGACTAAGCACGAGATCTCGAATGGACACGGCATTTGAAGAAGGCTTTTTAAGTCCGTAACCGGCTAGTATCTTATTAATATCAGTTCCTCCTGCGCCGTTATCGATTAGCCGTGCTAAGATAGCCGCGTTCGATTGCGTAAGCGCCGGCGCTGGTATCGTTTCACCTACGCGCGGCACCAGAACCGACGATGCTAAGAGTTTAGCAGCGGCTTTATCCACCAATCGTTTACCAGCCTCTACGGCGGTATTTTTTCCAACTTCAAGCGCCCTTTTGCCCAACTCTCTCGCGGCGTCTTTACCCGCGCTAAGGGCGGACGATGCGGCTCGTTTACCAACATCCGAAGTGAAGAGCTTCTTGAAAACTCCCGTAATAGTATCCATTATTCCCGCTCCTCCCATAACGTATTTTCTCGTAAATCTTCTATTACCGACGACAAGCATGTTTTATAATTGCAACATTAAGTTTTTATACTGTTCTTTATCGATAACGTTTTGTCGTAATATTTCATCGCATATACCGACGATCTCGTTTCTCACTCCCGTATTACCTGCGCCGTAGCTAGCCAAACGCAGACGCAACATTTCTACTAAAGCATTCGGATCTTGTGGAATTACGACGACTCCTTTACCCGTCTTCAGCGCTTGTTTTCCAGACCATATCGGTTTAATGATATTTCTGTACTTTTCGCTTCTAGACGATTTTGGTTTACTCAGATTGTTAGGTTGCCTCATAGCATTCGTCGCGTCTAGAATCTCAGCGTAATCGGACAGATCGTTGTCGTTGTAAATTGAATCGTTCGGTTTAGCCAGCGTCATTAGCTCCCAAAGTCCTGGAGTACCGTTGTAAGTCTTCTCTCCGACTATTATATCATCGTTCTGGAACGATACGCGTGTGTCTCCGATATAAAATTTCCCGTCTTTATAATTTAGACCGAACGTGGTATCGGTAGACTTTTTATTAGAAGCGTATTGGGACAAGTATTTCGTTGCTAGGTCTAATAATTCTAACATTCTAACGTCTTCTATGGGATCCTCGTAAGCCTCTATCGAGGGATATTGTGGAAGCTGTATGGCTTTTAACGACGACGATACCGATGCGGGAAGCGCTTTTAGAGCGTTAGACGTGGCTGCTGAGTTTTCCTTAATAGTTGATAACAAAGCGTTTTGTTCTTTCGATATAGTCGATTGCGAGTCGACGATTGGCTTGTACAACTTTACTAAGTCTCGCTGCAGTCCTATATCGCCTAGTTTCTCGGATAAATAATCTCGCTGAATGTTTTTCTTCGTCTTGAGAAACTCTGCAACGATAAAATCACGTTTTGCTGGATCTGTTATTTTTAAAAACGACATTTTTTTAAACAGGTGGTATAATGTTTTAAAGCGTTTTTGGAATACGCGTTAAAAACTTGAAATGGGACGAACGTGATTTTCACACGTTCTACGTTTTATGTTTATGTTTTACGTTTTTACGTTTTTGCGTTTCTACGTTTCTACGTTTTATGTTCTATGTTTTACGTTTTACGTTCTACGTTCTACGTTTTATGTTTTACGTTTATACGTTTTTACGTTTCTAGGTTTTACGTTCTACGTTTTACGTTTTACGCCATAGGAATTACACGCCATCTCTGAGCATAAACATATCTGTATACGCACAGCTAAAAGTGGGAAACACGTTTCCCATGGCCCACGATATAACCCGAATTAGTGGGAAGAATACTTTCCAGTGCCCATGAAAGGGTTAAATTAAGGATATAGAATTCATCCGATCCACGTCGGTATTTACCGTTGCTCCTTTCGCTCGATAAGTCGATAACTACGAATTGATGCGGTTGTTTCCACGTCTCCTCGCATAGGTTCACGAATTACTCCTTAGGCATGTCCGTACTTACATGATCGTTGTAGATATGAGAAACATTCTTCATGTCTTGAGGAAATAAACAAATAAAGTTTGCGTTCTCTCTGATAGTCTTTGGAAACACGTAATAATTATACAGATCGACTAGAGCCATTTCATACTTTTTGGTTTTATCTAGTTCGATTATCGGATTCGTGTTACTCTCAGTCTGTGCCGAACCCGTTAGGCCTAACTTTTCAGTCGGTGATAGAGTTAGAATTTCAAAGAAAAAGACTACATTTGAAAAAGGATACACCAGTAGATGGGTCGAAGAGACGTTTACTATTATCTAGCGTTCGATATACCGATCCTCCTACGTATAAGATAACCGATTACAACGGCGAAGAGATAGTAGGCACTTTCTACGAACAAGAGTTGCAAAAGACTGCCCAGGAAATATATAGGTTCGAAAAAGTCATTAGAAGACGCGGGAAGAAATCGTTCGTAAAATGGTTAGGATACCCAGACTCGTTCAATTCTTGGATCGATAACGATGACTTGATGACATTGTGAAACGATTATTCAGAAATGCTATTACGAAAAATGTTGATCACTTTCGATTTAAAGAAAAAACATTCGTATTATAAAAGAAGACACTATGGCAATCACATGGAAAAACTTCGATATTAATAATGTTATTTTCGAAGACGTTACAAAAATGACTACTCCCGCCGACATTAAATTTCAACGCATATTTCTAAAGTACAAATACGACGATGGGACAATCGACAAAATATCTATAAAAACCCCTCCGCTGTATTCTTATGGGATTCAAGAAAATTAATCTTCGAAAACGGGTCTGTTCGACTCGTATACTTTAGCATTAACCATGTACGATAAAAAGGTAGGCCAAACCGAAGACGAAGCGAAAACCATTGAAATTTTTGAATCGTGTTTAAAACTAGTAAAGAAACATCTTAAAAAATCCGCTGTGAAAGACGCAGTAAATAAATACGAAATGGATACGGATGTTGATAAATTGGATATTTTTTACAGAAAGAAAGACAAAGGTAAAATCCTTTCCGATATACCCCCTACTCTCTATCCACGACTTTTAAATTATTATGAAAAATCAAGAAATCCGGATGTACCGCCTAAGATAATTACAGGATTTTACGATTTAAACGATGAACCGATCGACCCTAAAACTCTCATAAATACACGTTGTAAAGTCGTTTGCGATATTCGAATCGATAATATATATATCGGGGCTAAACCGTCTATTCAGGTAAAAGTAAACGACGTTGTCAACCCAATCCTTCCGTTGACAATCCTTCTTGCTAAGTCCTTGTTCTCTTGTACTTAACGCCTATTTAACGTTCACCTTTTGAACACTAATTCTACGTATAAGTAGCTTTTCCTCGTACGAATCACCAACACAGTTTAATATCTTTTAGTTTAATAAGAAACAAACAGACAGAACTCAATTCGATTACAACTCAACTAGTCAGCCACACTACTACAGCGAACACACTCGAATTCAAACTTCTCTAGTCAGCATAATTCTTCGCGCCTCTTGACACACCTGTCTTCTGTGCGCATAAGCGAAATCTTATAATATACATATAGCGCGCCGCTGCCGATATCGGCCGGCCGCGCGTGTCACTAAGACTAAACGTTATACATCTATCATATATACATATACACGTGAAACTAAAGTAAACGCACTAAATATATACGCCAATATCTCGCACTGCAAGACTGTACACAAAACTCAGTTCACATTACCTCCTTCCTTTTTCTGGAATTGAGCAAATTAAATTTCAAAATTTGCGAAATTACCAAAATACATGAAACAATATATATATCTAACTAATTAATAAACAGTCTTACGATTACTTATAACCTTGACAAACAATCAGCAATAACATTCAATCTGCCCTTCTTGTACTTCACCTCAACATCAAAAGTTTGTAAGGCTAACGCCCAACGCACAAGTTTAGCAGACTTAGACATTGACTCAGTCAAGTATGTAAGAGGATTGTGATCAGTAAAAATGAAAATTTTTGATCCAATTATAATTTCTTTTAACTTGTTTAGAGCCCAAACAATAGCATAGGCTTCCTTTTCCACAGTAGCCCATCTCTTCTGGGTATCAGTTAACTTCTGACTGATAAATGACACAGGGCGTTCTATTCCCTTGTCGTCCATCTGTGTTAAAACAGCACCGACTGCAAAGTCACTACTATCGCAGTACAAATTGAATGGTTTTCCCACTTCAAAAACATATAACACTACTTTGGATCGCACAGCCTCTTTAAGTAAATCAAATGCTTGCTGATGTTCAACAGTCCAATCAATCTTATCAGAAACACGTTTACTAGTTAAATCAGATAAAGGTTTCGCAATCTGTGCAAAGTCCTTAATAAACTGTCTGTAATAATTAAAAAATCCAAGCAGTTGCTTAACTTGCTTCTTAGTTTCTGGGATCTTCAAATTAGTCAAACTTTCAATTCTGTCTGGATTCATCTTTATCTTACCAGACCCAACCACATGACCGATAAACCTTACCTCACTCTTACCAAATATGCATTTTTTCAAATTCAAAGTAACGTTATGCAATCTCATTTGCATCAAAAATGCATCTAGATGCTGCAAGTGAACTTTCCAACTGTCAGAATGCACAGCAATGTCATCAACATACGGTTCTGCAAAGTCGCTTATAGGCTGTAAAACTAAATTTATCGCTTTAACAAAAGTTCGGCCTGAATTTATCATTCCAAAAGGAACACGAGTAAATTCATACAGTCCATTATGTGTTACAAAAGCTGTCTTCCATTGATCAGATTGTTTTACAGGACAAGTCCAATAAGCACTTCGACAGTCCAAAATAGAAATCACATTAGACTTTCCAACTTTGTTCAAAACGTCTCTGACAATCGGCATCGGATATTTACAATCCACTGTGAATGAGTTAATGTATCTGTAGTCACAGGCAAGTCTTAAAGATCCGTCTTTCTTTTTAACAATAACCAAAGGGCTTGCCATTCTGCTCGATGATGGTTTGATGATGTTTGTTTTTAACATTTCTTTGATCTGACGTTCCACTTCTGCTCGATAAATCAAAGGAATTCGATATGCTGCAAATTCCTTTCCACGAAATCCTGGTTTTAGTTCAATTTCATGTTCAACCAATGTACATAATCCGGGTTTTTCTGAAAATCTGTCACAGTATTTGTTCAAAACTTTCAACAACTGTTCTTGCTGAGTTACTGTCAAATGGCTAATTTGTTCAGGATCGAGGTTAAGTGAATTCTTGTCATCTTGAACCTCATTCCTCATTGGTAATTCAACCACTGAACCAAAATCTTCATCTTCTTCAACGATTAGACCACAACTTAATGCTCGAGTAATATATTTTCTGATCTTGTTGGCGTGAATTATTTTTCGACCATTTTCACCCATATCGACTAAATAAGAGTACTTTGATCTTCGATATATGATCGTACATGGACCATGCCATCGAGAAATAAGTTTGTTCGTTGACGTTGGATATAAAACGATGACTTTCTCACCAGCTTCAAATTCTTTGTGCTTTGCTCTCTTGTTATACTGATTCGTGTATTGTAATTGCTTTTCTCGAGAGTAGGATTCTGCAAACAATAATGCTTTCTCCATATTTTCTTTGAGTTCTTTTAAATACTTTTCTGGTTTAACTCCAACATGAGGTGGTAAGTTTATTTCTCTAGTCCAACTCTCTTTTAATATTGCCAATGGTCCTCTCGGAATTTTCCCATAGACAAGCATATATGGTGATACTCCAGTAGTTGCATTCGGCACTTCTCGTAATGCCCACACTGTGAAAGGAATTATCTTGTGCCATTTCCTCGGGTTGTCTATTATCACATGATGGATCATCTTTTTAAATGTCTGATTCCATCTTTCTACTAATCCAGCAGCCTCTGGGTGTCCTGGTGTGTCGAATCGTGGACTACAGCCCATTAAATTGAGAAATTCTCTTGTCAAACTGGCTGTGAAGTTCGTTCCTTGGTCACTGGTAATCACGGACGGCACACCAACGTTCATGAACAGTTCCATCAACGCTTCACACACAGCCTTCGCTGTCAGCGATTTCAATAAGAAGATTGTAGGCCATCTGGTGCACGAGTCCACAATGCATAAACAATACTTGTGACCTGCCGCAGATACTGGATCGATCGGGCCAACGAGGTCCATCGTCATTCTCTTGAAGGCGACCTCTTCTCTTGAGACCGGAGTGATGGGCACTCTATCCATCACCAAACTCCTTGCCTTTAGTTGACACTTCTCGCAAGACTTACAAAATTTCACAATGTCTCTTCTCATCTTTGGCCATACAAAAGATAATTTTATTCGTTCTCTTGTTTTCTCTTCTCCTAGATGTCCTCCAAATACCGATTCATGTGCCAACTCCATCACTTTAATTCGTCTCTCTTTTGGTAACACTAGTTGATATATCGTCTGGTCTAATATCTGATATTTCTTATGCAATAAACCGTTGATCACACAGAATTCAGATTCTTTCTCTTGTGCTAACTTCCACCACGGCTTCAACGATTCATCATTTCTCTGTTGCTCTTCGAACTTCTTCGAATCGGCAATCTGCACCTTTTGTTCTTCATCCATTTCTTCATCTCTATACAAGTCTCCTATCCCCACATCACATTCATTGTCTTCTTCAGTTTCATTTAATGTGCCATTCTCGCATGCAACCATCTCTTGCTCATTCATCTCTGATGTTACACCATCTCGCGATAAGCTTCGTTGCTCATTACTTTCGTTTTCCTCATCACTGGAACTTTCAGTTTCACTCTTCTCATCAACATCTACCATTTCCTGTTTCCGACTCTGCGCTCTCGTCATTACATTTGCTTGTACACTCACATCTCCTTGTATCGTTTTAACTTTCATCTGTGGTACGGCTTTTAATTCAGCAATTATCTCGGGATGCAACAAGAATCTTTCTGCACTGCCCATCTTTGCAATACTAGCACACATCAAGGTGACATAAGGTGTAAGTGAACACTGGATTTTACGCGAAAATCCCTCTTCTTCCACGTCACTACCACACATTCTAACATCGACCTTCACCAATTTCGCAGGAATGGCATCTCCTGCCACACATTGCAAATTCACTTTTCCAATTTGTTCCACCTTCATGCCTTCCAGTAATTCTTCACTAATCACCGGAATTTCTGCACCCGAGTCGCTCAGTGCTTTGACTTTCACTGGCTCTTTACCGTCTACTGCACGAATTTCAACCTCGACATATTGCAAGAACGATTTCTTCAATATTCGATTGTCATCTTTTCCTATGACCTCTCTCTGAATTTCAGCATCCAATAGAATTTCTTTTTGAATACCACATTTCATTACTGACTTCACTTCAGTCTCTTGGTTTTCTTGACTCGCGGTTTGATTATCTGTATCACTAACCACTTGAATCAAATTCACCCTTGTGTGTTCTTGATTTCTGCTAGAACTAGCTGCTGCCACTGGAACTGGACAAAATTTAACCAAATGTTTATCTGAACCACAGTTGTGACAACGCTTCACAACTGTATGGTATGGTTGTGAAATACCTCGTTGTTCATTTCCTTCATATTTCTTATACTGCGTAAACGATGTGTTGCCTTCCCTCTTGGCGAACGGCGCTGACGATTTGTTAAATCCCTGACGACCAAACGTCACGTCTCTGGTCTCATTGGGTACAGGGACACTAGCCTTGACTTCTTTACCTTTGAACTGATTCCCTGTTCCTGGATTACTTTTCCACTTTCCACTCTGACTTTGGTTTACGGAACGTTGAGAAGGATAACTGTTTATATTTGGGATCGCAAACCCAATTCGATTGTTTACATGAATGTCTGCTAGGTCTGCCACTGCACTAGCTTGGAGACAGTCAGTTCCTTCCTTCGACAATACAAACTGTAGTGGACCTGGCGGTAAACATTCTTTCAGCTTATCCGCTACCAGCAAATCAAAGAGCGTATCATACTCTCTGTTCACGTTTCGACTTCTCACGTAATAGTTTAGCAAGTTCTTAAGTCTTGCCGTAAACATCGTATAAGTCTCTTCTGTTGTCTTCTTAGCATCCACAAATCTGGCTCTGTATTCTCTGGAGGTCAATTTAAATTCTTTTAATAAGTGCTGCTTGACTCTATCATAATTGTCTAGATCATCGAATGACAATCTATTCAGAACGGTTCGAGCTTTCGGCGTCATCAATGGTAGTAATAATTTCACCCAAAACGGCTTTTCCACAGCAAAACTACGAAACGCGTTCTCGACTGTTTCAAAATATAATGGCACCTCCATCATATCAGTTGGCATTTGAGGCAATACATGCTTCATTGCATCACCTATTTTCTTAATTTTTGACACCAAAGTTTCACTTTCTTGCTGTTTCCTTCTTTCTGCTTCCCGTTCTTCTCTCATTTGCGTTTCTTTCAATGTCAATTTTGATTTCTCCAGTTTCAGACGTTCTTGTCTTTCTGTCTCTGCCTTTTCCAAACTTTCTTTCTGAAATTTGAGTTCTTCTTGTCTGATCTGTTCCGCACGTTCTAACTCTAACGTTCGCGCTTTTTCTTTTTCTTCTTCACGCATTCTCTTTGCTTCAATCTGTTGCTGACGAACCTCTTCATCACTTTTTCTAGCTTTTTCAAATTCAATCATCTGCTCCAATCTTCTTCTTTCAGCATCTTCCCTATCTCTTTTCAACTGTTCTAACTGAATCTCAAACTGATTCTTTTGCAATTCAAGTTCTGCCTTACGCTCTTGTTCTGCTTTATCTTCTCTCTCTCTTTGCAGACGCAATTCCTCTTGCCTTGCAAGTTCCGCTTTCTCTTCTTTCTCTCGCTGCAAGCGCAATTCTTTCTCTTCTTTCTCTCTCTGCAAACGTTCTGCTTTCTCTTCTTTCTCTCTCTGCAGACGTTCTGCTTTCTCTTCTTTCTCTCTCTGCAAGCGCAATTCGTCTTGTCTTACACGTTCTGCTTCTTGTCTCCGTTTCTCCTCCCTATCTTCTTTCATCATCATCCACTGCATCAACATCTCCATAGACATAGGCACAGGAGGTTTTTCAATAGCCTTTTCTACGGCACCGCCAACGGCACCTTCTTCTTCGACTTCTTCTTTCACCCACACTTCAGCGAGTTCCTGTATCATGTCACCACGTGACATACCTTCTAATTGTTCTTCTTTAAAACCGGCTTTCAACAAACGCTGTTTCAGCCTTTCCGTAGACATCTTCTTAATATCTGCTTGTCTTTCAGCACTTAGTTTCTCCATCTTACTTGTTTACTTTGGTGATTTCTCTTTTCAAAGAAGTCACGGTTTTTCTTGTTGTGTGAATCGATAAACAAACGGGATTTCTTTTGTATTTGTTCGTGGAAAACAACGAAATTTTTATACCGTTTCTCGTGTTCCACCGTCGTTGATATCGTAGACACGTCACACAGCAACAACGCGTAGATTCTTCTAACACCGTCGTAGATTCTTCAATCACCGTCGTAGATTCTTTTATCCGCCGAAAGAGGTGATAACGTGAATTTTAATCCACCGTGAGTTTATATCCACCGTGAGTATTTATTCACCGTGAGTTCTTATCCACACCGTCACTGCCACCAATAATGTCAACCCAATCCTTCCGTTGACAATCCTTCTTGCTAAGTCCTTGTTCTCTTGTACTTAACGCCTATTTAACGTTCACCTTTTGAACACTAATTCTACGTATAAGTAGCTTTTCCTCGTACGAATCACCAACACAGTTTAATATCTTTTAGTTTAATAAGAAACAAACAGACAGAACTCAATTCGATTACAACTCAACTAGTCAGCCACACTACTACAGCGAACACACTCGAATTCAAACTTCTCTAGTCAGCATAATTCTTCGCGCCTCTTGACACACCTGTCTTCTGTGCGCATAAGCGAAATCTTATAATATACATATAGCGCGCCGCTGCCGATATCGGCCGGCCGCGCGTGTCACTAAGACTAAACGTTATACATCTATCATATATACATATACACGTGAAACTAAAGTAAACGCACTAAATATATACGCCAATATCTCGCACTGCAAGACTGTACACAAAACTCAGTTCACAGACGTCATAGTCATCGATCGATTCACTAGACAAAGACGTCTTTTCTACGCACACGAATAGGATGAATCATGATAGAAACTACCGGTTATACCTAGCCAACGTAATCGCCTCATGACTCATAGGCGCGTGATCGATACTGCGGGGATTTCCTGTAGTATCGCGATGAGGTAGCGGCGCGAAGAATTAGTCACATCATCGAAACTGTGGGGATTTCCAGTAGTATCGATGACGTCATATGATGGTCGTGACGTCATGTGGTTATTGCGTGGTTGTCCCAGAATAGTCTAAACACAACTACTGCCATGCACTTGTAGCAGTTAAACACGAAATTGAAGAGTACTGCCAGACTAAGAATAAGATGAGAGTAGCAGGAAGGAGGTGAGCAATCCACTTCCCCGCTGCCTCATACCATGTCAACAGTTTAAAGTCTCTTATCGTTTTATTTCCGAGTTGGCTTCTCACTTTCAAATGCATTAAAATAACTTTTTTTCCTCATTCCAGTGTTGGATTTCGTAGTTGTTTCCTTGCAAATGTATACTATAAAAGTTGACTTCAATACGCTAATGTAGAGTGCTTCCACTGGACAGGTATTTTGTAATGTTGTTGTGCAGTTTCTGTTATTATGTAGATGTACGTGTAAGACACACTAAAAAGACACTGAAAGTGAAAATTACCATGTATTTTTAACACCAAATGAAACAACTTGTTTTTGCCAAAAATCCACGCAATTCAACATGTCCATAATGTGTCATTATGGTGGCCTGTTGTTAAGTGCGAAGCGGCAAACTAACTAATTGCTACACACGAGCTGAAATTCTACCGTTAACAGTTGAACTTGGTTATAGATGCTATATAATCCTACAAGGCTACCAAGCATCGGTGTGGCTAAAATTTAATGCTCAGAGCGCGCGTCCTGTACGCGCTGCATTAGCGCGGATACAACTTAAGATGAAATTCTCCACTGGATTTAAAGCTTGGGACAAGATTGCTTGTAGCACAAGTTAAGACGCTGACACCACTGGGCACACCACTATTACCTGTAACCTCAGGCTAACATGTTATAAAGCAGGGGTGGAAGGACTACCTGCAGATCTGTACAGTTTGTCCGAAATCCACGACAAAATGTTAAAGAATTAAATGCAACAATTATTAGAGTCAACGAGGTAAACGCCAACGTTTAGAGTTATTACTGAGGGACTTGCGTCATTCCTCCAATGTCTCTGTAGAACAACTTTGGTTCCGGAAGTTGTAGGATTATGTGCATTTTCAGTTACTCTGCATCTAGTACACGTAATCGTCCAAAAAGAGACCCGCCTTCTTAACTTACAAATAACTTATTCGCGTGAATCACTTTTCAAGACTTACACTATTACCCTGGTTTGTGCATAACTCCGTCTTTTCCCCAGTGAACATTCATTCACCTGAACCTGAGATTAAGATTTGCTGGCTTTTGCGCAAATGATAAGTGCTTTAAATGAAACGAAATTGATAAAAAAAATAATATTAAGTGTATACGTACAGCAGCTGGTTTCGTTAACAGTAACTGTTTCCATGTCGTTAAATCTTTGGCTCCTGATGTAATTGTAAGCAGTGCACTGATATTGTCCACCCGATGTAATGGGTTTGATCGCACCAGTAGTCGTAGAATTATTGCTAAGATACACCCATTCGTATTGTGCTGGAGGATTGGCATCTGCTGCACATGTAAGGGTTTCTTCTTCATAGATACAGTTATCCGTTGGAGACACTGTCGACGTTATGCTTATATTCCAAGGAGAATCTAAACAGAATGCATTTGTTTAGTCGGTGGCTTTTATCGAAATTTATTGAAATATGTAAATTACAGTGAGTCATCGTGATGACTACTTAGAGTGCCCCCGATCAAACTCAAGCAAAACATAAAAGCCCTTTAACTAATGTCAGATGAAACCACTAGCATTGCATTGAATCTAAGCATTGCAATAAAACAAAGACGATAGGAAAACAATGCATCATAGACATTGTCTTCCATGAATTCAGCTGCAGCGCTTGGGTTCTGGATTACGGCTCTTAGAGTTAAGTATTTCCAGTTTCTCTGCCATCTCTGCTGCTGTCACCCTTGTCTGTGCCATTGTTACTGTTAGCACCAACAACAATAATGCACCAATGAAAACGACCCTTTATGACGGATTTAGCAGCTATCGCGTGGAGCTTAAGCTTAACTGGAAGCAAATATAAATTTCATAGTTTTGATTATATGCGTAGGCCTAATATTCTTTGGTTGCCTGTGAACAGACATTTGCATGACTACAGTGTGGGGTGGCAGTGCTAGCTGGGTATTGTACTTGCTTACTTTTTGGCCCTCTGTGTATGGTTGACTAGTTTTGGTTGGCTGCAGCTGATCTTTTCGCTTAGGCTATTGCATTGTAATTTATCGGTCATGCAGTAATGTTGTCGCGTCCGTTTCACTTCCATAGAAGCAAGCACGTGACTTACATGAATGTTACCCCGTTGCAATGATCGTAATCGTAGACGTAATCGAAAACCGCAATTTTCTATAAAAACCATTTTAAAGACAAAGCGTAGGGCACCAGCTTAATCCTCGAGTGCCCAATGTATTTTTTGGTACAAGAATGCCCAAGGTGCAATCAAGGGTCAATCACGAGTGCTTTGTCGTTTCGGACAAAATGAAGATACGAATTATTGGTTACATAACCAATCACAATGACATTTATGGACTGATCAATTCTTGATACAGGATAATTATTAATGTTCTTATACGCACAGCCACTTCCACAGAGAGACAACAAAATAAAACATTTCACACATCAAGTTTCACGAGAACACAATAAAATTCAGGCAAATAAAACAGTGGCTCTATTAGGAGAAAGCATCTATTGAACTTACATAGAGCAATAGATAAGTTGTCATACATATATATTTATGCTCAATTTAAGCAGTTTCACTTGTCATATCTTCAATAATGCCTAACATTTTATTACAAGTAGGTCCTTTATTTCAAATAGAAATGACAACTCATGCAACACATTCGTCAGCGTTGCCACGGGGGAAGGGGACACCTGCCCCATCCTACTCAGGTTGGGTCGTCGGATTTGTGCAAATCCGATGAGTTTCGGGATACCCCCAAGTAGTTCGACATGTCCTACAAGGGTTCAAGCCTGCACTCCACTCGAGATCCCCCATATCCCCTACCTTGGCCCCCCCATTCTCATAGCTCTGACGGCGCCCCTGATCACTAGGGTGGATCGAAAGCATATGCTAAAATAAATTTTTTTTAATAACTATATTTAATAGTGGGCAAAAGTTGCCAATTGGTATGACAAACACACAGTACAAATTTGGTAATTATTGTCCATCATCTTGAGGGTCCCCAAGGACTTTGAAATTTTGCTATACATTATATGGGCAATATTATGGATTATCGTGAATCATCAGACATGACAACATCTTGTGCACTGTGAGCGCCTCTGAACGGTTCATCCTACTAGAGGCGCTTTATAAATGTTTGAATACAATACAATGCAATACAACAGATGTAACGTATTAACAAATCATAGAATATATTCTTATGCATAATTCAAATGCGCAACTGTTAATTCGCAACAACGTTCAGGCTACATGACACGTTAATCGGATTTTGTGTGAAACGTTGGCATTATCAACCGCGATCGGATAAAGTCATCTCGCGATTTTGCGCCACAAAACGCTGCTGATGATTCAATAACCAACTTGACGCAGCGTTCCACAGCCTAATTATGATAGGTTAACTTAGAAAAGTTAGCTATGGGCGTTTCAACGCTAGTCACAAATAGCTTTAGATGTCCCTCCGAAATGTCAGTTCGTTATGTGTGAGTTTTGCCAGTCGATCAAGTCAAAGACCACGTGCGTCAAACCTGAGTTCTGGTAGCCTGGTAGGCCTACTTTGAATTGCCGCAAGCTGATGTTCCAGTTGACGAACTCACCTTAACAATGCGACGAATTCCGAGTTCGCGTGGAAGACCATCTGTAATCATGGAGAGAAGTAGGTTTTCCGGATAGGTAAAATAGGCATTCCGCTGTATAACAGGATCGACAATACGTTTATGTTCAACTGTAAGATAACGGGAAAGCTGGACGGAACAGAGCAAATGTCTTACACCGTCTTTGTATGACGGCTTAGCCTTGACACTGAACCACATCGGAGCATGCGCCTTCATGATGTATTCTGCAAGAATCTCGAAGTTGGCTGATGGTTCAGCTGTTGCGATGTACAAAAGGAGAAGTCGAGAAATGATTAAATTTCTCCGGGGTTTCGTTTGGATAAGTCATGTGAGCAGTGACCCTCAGAAATAGCGTTGGTTATTTCCCACAGATATTTCTGGTCTGTACCGAATTCCTTTAAGTTGACCTTTGGCAGTGGTTTTATTAGCTTCATATACTTGTCATGGTAAGAAAAGATACCTAACTGAGGATCTGCGTGCATCCTCCCATATCTGACAGACTCTGAGGTCATGCTCTAGCTCTCTCTATACTCCGAAAGTGTCATGGGCTCATGGACTCCCTGATCTAGCCTTACACACGGTTGCAGGTGCGACCACAGTTGCTCGGCTTCTGTATGCAGCCCCAGCGTGGTGGAGTTGCGCTACCGCTGAAGACCGTGCCCGCCTGGAGAGGTTTCTGAACCAAATGCGTAGAATGGGTTACCTGTCGCGGGATGTGTGGGATGTGGGAGCGATGGTGAGCGATGCAGATGACAGCTTTCTGTGGTCGGTCATTTGGTGCAGGAACAATGTGCTCCGTCTCATTTTCTCATCTAGGGTTGTGCGTCGCTGTAGTCTAAGGCCGAGGCCACATGATTTTTCCCTACTCCTCAAAGATGATAGAAACTTCATCTCTAGGTTCTTGTATAAACAACACCAGTAGCCATGTCATCAATGTTATCCCTTGCTGGAAGTGTCTGATTTAAATCGATTTTTAGTTAACCGGCTGTACTCTTATTGTAATGGTTTGCGGTGTGTCAAGCCACTGATTGGAAATAAACGAATATGTGTATGTATTAAAAAGGAAATAAAGAGAAGGCCTATAGATATAAAAGTAGTAGATATAAAAGTGGTAGAATATACAAAGTGCTAGCCAGAAATATTCTAATAGATCTAGATGATCCCAGCTGACATACGATGCAACAAATGCAAGGAATAAGCAGAATTTAGTTAAAAACTGCCTGCGAACCATAGCTTTTTGCTATTACATCACAGGCGATTTTTTATCTCGTTGGGGACCCTCAAGATGTTGTCCGAATTTAAAATAATTTTACACAGTTGTTTACGTATACTAAAGGCAACTTTTGGTCACTATTAATAGTCGATACGAAAGAAATTTTTTTCCGATCCACCCTACTGATCACATTACAGATATGACAAATTTAGTTTAGAATTATTGCCTACCTCTAATGGTTTATGTACTTTTGCTGCTGAGGATTAATTAATATAGAAAATAGAGGTGAATTATAATTTTCTTAATCACGAAAAGGCAGACGTCAAAGAGTAAAGCTATGTATAGGAAATTTGACCTTTATAAAGGTTTGCACCTCTAAGCTACCAATTAACTGTGTATGGCATTACAGCTCTTACAAGCCAACTAATTCCATGCCAATAATATTGCCAATTAAACGAAGGAAGAAATAAAAAGTTGCCTGAAATATGGAAATAAAGTAACATTCGATGGACCTTAGGTGTCATAAGAGAAATTATACTGGAAATGATACTCACATTGAACGTCTATTTCTGTTGTGGCTCCAACAGTAAAATTATCCGGTGGAGGAGTTGGATTGTAGCCATTGACATTTCCTGTTATTTCAAAAACCGTCTGACACTGGAATATTGGAACTGTGGGTTTCTGCACTGTCACTGTTCCTACTAAAGTGACAACGTTTGTCGACGGATGATATATGGCGCTGGTGATGTTGTCCAGCGATCTTGTCCAGTAAGGCAAAGGACGCAGAAACGGTGCTGGTGGAGATGGTCCATTGTAGCTAATGCTGCACGAGATGTTCAACTGGTCAGCATCTACTACTTCCGCCGACTGATTGTGTACATCGACATTTGCCGCAGGATCTAGGGAAAAAAGAGAACGTCCTACAAACGTCCAACTATTATCTACAAAATATTTAGTTACCAGTTTTGAACTGCTAGCAAAGGCATAATAATATAAGCTGTCAAATTGTCAATATTACAGTTAAGAAAGGCTGCTTTCTCATTGAATAGGCCTTTTCTGGAAATATCTCCTCCTGCATTCCACCAAATTCTACATTTTCCTATGCAGCAATACCGCCGCTTACCCATTATCATCTGCTTCAGGCTCCCCTTCCTATTATTCCACAGACGTTCCATCTTAAACTGAAGACCTATATCCTCAAAAACCCAGACCCAAATCCATATAATCCTCCTCCATACAGGTTTCGGTTCCTTAAAGAAACCCGACTCAGCAGATCGGTCTCCTCTTTTTGATCTCTCTGACAACCGAACTCGGACCTCAACCTGAGATTTCTCGACAACCCTTTGACAATACGCAACGCTGGTGCCCTACACTTACTTAACATTTTAGCGATGAGCTGCATTAGTTTTCCAGTCACTTTTAGCACCATATTGACGTTAAAGTATTAAGAGCAGCGCTATAGAAATAAAGATTTTACGACAAAGATCACTAGAATACAGTTGAAAATAGAAACAATGTGTCATACTGTATCTGCTATAAACAATTCTAGAACCTCATATGGTTATAATAGAGGTGGGCAAACTTTTCGCACATGGGGCCACATTAAGCGGCAAAAATATTCGGAGAACCGGATAGCAAATTGTTAACTGTTAACAACGACTAACATGAAAAGAAGTATATTTATAATATATTAAATACACTTTGCCTGTTAGTAATGAGATGTATGCGACTGTGAACATGCATGCATTTAATTAAAAGTTTCCCATAATCCGGAGTGACTGCATTGGTTGCGATTCACAATTTGAGTTCAAGTTTAGATCACTAAACTGAGACCTGTGTTTGGATTTGTTCATCTTCATATTTGAAAATCTTTATTGACAGATGTAAGTGGATGCGAACATAAACATTTTAAAGCAAAGTTTGAAAATTTGATAATTTTTTCTTCCTGAGCGAAGAAAAGAATGTTATCAGGTCTGTGAGCTGTTCTTTGGGAAGAATGTCACGTTGTGGGTAGGTTAACTCCAGCTGAAGTTCCGCATATACGTGTGCTAAATGTCAATGTCAAATGTGAACGGTATAGTAAGCACAACAAATTGTGTCTCAATTGTTCTAAAATCCACAAATTGTCTGGAGAAATCTTCTGTCAAACTTGACAGCCGAAGGCTATATTTTCCGTAAACCCTGCAGTTGCAAGAAAGTTCCCGTAGTTTGTTCTTTCATCTGCTTTGAAAGCAACGTTAGCTTTACTTGAACGGATTTCACTTCTGCGTATACAGATCATGTGCAAAAACTTCTGCAGGGAAGTGGGGCAGATCGGGAGAGTTAATGCATGTAGTTTTTATTAAAGACCAGACCGCAATAGTAAGCAAGAGAGCAGCGCCACTTGAGTAAAACGAAGAAAACGTCTCGCCGTATAATTTTAAAAAAAATTCTGAAGAATTGTGGGGCCGGATAAAAAGTGTTGGCGGGCCGGATCGGGCCGTAGTTTGCCCACCTCTGTGTTATAACATGTTTAAGAGAAAAAAATAGCAGAAGAAATAAATAAGATCAAGTATTATAGATTGTTACTTTTAGCCACGGAACAATTTGGCTTCCACCTAATAATTCAGCAATTTGAGCCGTGAAATCTGATAAACAGTTTTATCCTTTCTAATATTTTAAGAGATTTCTAGCGGCGGCCACGTTTAGATCAGAATGAAGCAAACAACCTTCGCACGACGGATTTGGATAAATAATTACCACAGCGGTGTTTGAATGTTGACTGCGGAGTAACTGTATGTAGGTCTAATTTTTCGTTCCATCTGTTTGCAAGTTACCACCGATGACACATTCTGACTGTATAACCACGACATTGTCATGTTGGGGAAAAATAATTTCCATTCCAAAGTGTCATGGGGTACAAATTTACCCCAACATCGTGGTCAGCGTCGTTATTTTTTCGTTCATACGGAAAATATATTTTTCAAGGATATGAGCTCATAATTAACCTGGAGCCAAAATGGCCGAAAAAACACAAAAATATGTATGTCACAGCTCATAGGTGAGCTACAATGACAACTGAAGGTTCAAATGTAACTTTTCCAATGTCAAGGAATCGATTTATCTTATTGGCAATAGTGTGGAAATACTACTTTCCAATATGGCGGCTAATATGGTCGTCAAAACACAAAAATATGAATTTTAAATCAACTGACTGACCGGTCACTATTGTCACTGCGATAAATCGATACCTTGATTTTGGGAATGTTACAATTGACACTTCATTTGTCATTGTAGCTCACGTACGAGCTGAGACATAGATATTTCATTTTATTGTTTTGACGGCCATTTTGGCCGCTGTCATGGACAGTAATATTCCATCGCTATTGCTACTGTAGTGGCTATATTTTATAACAGTACTTAGCGTTCGTGCCAGGGATTGAAGATCAACATTCACTTTACATGTAATGTATAAATCCATTCAAATGAATACCAATTGTTTCTGCAGATTTGATGCAAATATGTATATATTAAAATTATACAATTCTTTCCATTTACATGCAATTAAGGATTAATTTTATTATATTCCTTATCTGAGCCGCTGTAGAGCAAATTGTCAGACCATCTCCATAGATCGTTGTAAGATCGAATCTTCCGTTATTCCAACCATGTCTATTTCTTGGCGTAGATCGGTAGATCTTCCTTGTAGTGTAGAATATTCTACACTGTGTCCCGATGAAAAGTAGACCCCAAGAAAAAGTGTAATAACTAGGTCAAAACGTTTAGCATTTGCCTGAAATGTTAAAAACAACAACACTTGCCATATTGCCACCAAATCGTAACGCCGTTTGGAAATGTTGGTGAGTCTGTCAAGTTTATCAACGTTTGAGATGCAGTACTGAAAAGGGGAAATTTCCAACATACAACTTTTTGACAAACGTTTAGGGGTGTAAGGTAAAGTGGGGTAATTTCGGCATGGAGGTAATTTCGGCACCTTCGAGTAGCCGAGAAAATATCGTGCAGCAGTAAAACTGTATGGTGTGACGTCATAGGTCTGGACGCTATAATATAGAAAAAGTTATTAAACCTTGTAAGAATCGCATTTTTAGCAGGATTGGTGAGTCATTTTCGTTTTGATGCATTTTGTTAACTGTATATCAATTCAGAGACATCGTTGCTAAAAATTTGGTATTGCTCCTATAAATAAATGCAATGGTTTTTCTCCACATTTAAATATTGCTCTTCAGAACCCTGAGCGAATACAAAGTGTATAGCAGCCGATTATTTTTTCTATGTGCGGTCAGAATAATGCCTATCTATGACGTAATTTCGGCATTCAACTCTTTTCGAATTTCGGCAGCGCCGAAATTTGCTCTAGGGTAGTGCCGAAATTACCATTCTATCTTGCTTCAGTTGGCCACGTTTAAATAGACTTTTTAATTCTGTCAGCATCCGTTGCATAGTTAAAACGCATGAGTATTTGCACAGGTAAAATGGATGATTGGGTGAGATAACTGAGCCAAGCCTAAATGTGGTCGATATGCTCAGTGGTTGAACATCTGGTTAGCTAGCAGTAAAGGCTGTGCTTGTTGAAGAGCATCCAAAGAAAACGGTCGCTAAACAGCTTGGAATTCCACGCCAAACTCTTCAGGACTATCTGAATAGAGCTTGCGTAGACGCTGCTGTCGACAAACTATGGCACGCAGAAGTCTTGAAAAGTTTGCCCTACAAAAGACAGTTTGAGACGGAAGAGGCTGCAAGGAGGAAAACTCAACGAACGTCCACTAGAGAAGACGAACAAGAGGAAGAAGCGTGAATTCTGCAGTAGCGGCAGCAGCTGTGAAAGACAATGACAAGGCCAAACCCTAGCCTACATCGAGTCACAGAACGGTTTGCCGCTAGTAGTTTCGTCGACACAACTCCATGCCTGTTTTTGCAAGATTCCGTGTTATAACGTTGGTGTACATGTAGATGAGGCGAGAAATGGGTGTGCGAAAACTCTAGATGTCGCAACTCACAAACGTCATGTTTATTGCACTGTAGGGCTAAATGCTTCATTAATGTTCCATTACGCTTGGTCATTTTTGTCGTCGTTAAATTGTTGACTTACTTTAGCTAGGATAAGGATTTGCCCAAAAGAACACTTGCATGATGGCAGTGGCCTCCACTCGCCCGTCCATTTGCACTATGCTACTGTGACTCGGGTTTGTTTGAACAGTTTGTGAATTTTTAATAAATATAATAATAATAATAATAATAATAATAATAATAATAATAATAATAATAATAATAATAATAATAATAATAAATATAAGCTAAACATAGCATTTCCCTGTTACAGTCTCTGACTGTAGAGTGTAAACAAATGCAGGTATATATGCCCCCATAGATATACATTTACAGTTTATGCCTATCTGCTCAATTTACCTAGTCATAAATGTATGGTAATTTTCATATTGGTTAATTTCGTCACCACTGCCGAAATTACCATACCCTGTGGCCGAAATTACCCTACCCTGTGGGTAATTTCGGCTTTTGAATGCCTTCACTTCGCATGTTATAACAGGAATTTGTGAGAGACGAATCACAGTTTGAAGGCGCCATTTCATAGCAGAGGGTTGCAGCAAACAGTTGAAACTTCAATGTGTCCTACAGATGTGATAGCATTTGAAATATTGAAGAAATTGCTTAAGGTGCCGAAATTACCATATTTTACCCTACTTTTCATCGGGCGGCTACTTCACATTCAACAAGACTGTGGCCCTGCGCACCGAGCACGTGAGACCATTGCTCTGCTGTCCCGGGAGACATCCGACTTCATATCCCAGCAGCAGTGGCCGCCCAACAGTCCAGACCTCAATCCAGTTTACTACAAAATCTGGAGTGGATTGGAGGAGAGCGTTTGTCGTTCCCGTTTCGTGACGTCGCCCACCTGATTGAAGAGTGGCAGCTGTTTGACCACGTGATCATCGACCGGGCCATCAAACAGTGACGTCCACGTCTACGGTCGTGTGTCCGTGAACAAGGAGGACATTTTGAACACCAGCTGTAGCTGAACTTCACTTCCTTATGGCTCTTGTATGTTGGAAATTTTCCCTTTTCAGTACTGCATCTCAAACGTTCATAAACTTGACAAACTCACCAACATTTCCAAACGGCGTTACGATTTGATGGTATTATGGCTACTGTTGACGTTTTTAAAATTTCAGGCAAATGCTACAAGTTTTGACATGACGTTTGTGAGTTATGACCAGGGCTGTAGTCGAGCGTATACGCGGGTATGCAGCGTATACTCACCTCTAGAGACCGTATACTCACTTCACAAAATATTTTTATTTATTTATATTAAAATACTGTAGCGTATACTCACAAAATACTGTAGCGTATACTCACCTTTAATTTGTTTCGGAAAACTGACCGGTAGCGTGTACTCACCTCTAATTTTACCACTACTTTTTCTTGGGGTCTACTTTTCATCGGGACACAGTGTAGATCGCATGAATCCCTTCAGTAATCGTAGGCAATAACGATTCATAATACAGTACAAGAATCTGTTTATTCCACTTGACATTGGCATTTAACAGTTCGATTCGTTTTATTTAACTCAACGTCAAACGACGAAATTACAGCAATACGAGCGCTGTAAATATTACTTCTGTGGCTTAATGGTAAGCACACAGATTTGATTAACTATTTCGTTATTTGGCTAACGAATCAACGTTCAACTCAAACATCAATCGCGAAGAAATCTCAACAGTCGCCATAACTGTTTCATCTCTGTCGAACATTGCCCCGTGACATTTCATTGGTTGGCTTCTCTGGTCGTTATGGTAACGCGTATACGTAGTATCTCCTTCCACGTCATCATATCAACATTGGCTCAACAGCTGTTTACTCAAACTATGTTTTATTTATACAGCACCGCTTTTCTTAGATAAACGCCGCTTACATTAGCTATCTTATACTAAACCTAAATTAACCCATTAGTGCCCAATGATCCCATTTGGGAACAACAGTTCATCTGCCCAAATCTATTTCGTAATATACAAATTTTTAATTTAAAATACATGGGAACACATGTTTACTTATTTAACTTCTAATTAGTCTAACTTTTTTCAGTGAGAATTCTACTTCCGGTCTGTAGTTTCGTCGACCAATGTGGAAAATTTTGTGTACTGACATCAATATAATGAATAATTTCACCACAAGAGGTACTATAATTATTTTCTACAACTTTTGCCTGAAATAGTTAACTTAATGCTACATCTTACCAATTTCTTTCTTAAAATACTGATATGAGCTTTTAGTGCTATGCAGTAACTTGAAGTTTGCGAGTGTTCCCTTTTGGGAACATTGGGCACAAACGATGTCTGTTCCCAAAAGGGAACACATGCTAATGCGGCGTTTGTTGCCATGTATTTATGCGTATGGTTATTGTGTCTTGTTATAGGCTGTGAAGAGGAGTTAGTCACGAGCAGATGTAATGAAAGCCGTGTTGGAAAATCTAGATGTAGAACCGGAAAACTGTGGTGATAATGATGTGGAGTGCACTACATTACCAGAAGCTGCCGAAATAGCTGCGTCTGATAATAGACGAGTCGATATTGTCATTGTCCCTCCATCAGCAGCAGGGGCAGTTTCTGATGAAGAAACAGTCGATAATCAGGGTGTTGGTCACCAGGTGGTTACTTCACTGTTGTCAGTGGTCACCAACCCGCTGTGTCGTGAAGTGTTCTTCAACAATTTCATCACGTCTCATGATCTACTTGACCACCTCAAAACTCTGGGCATCAAAGCAACAGAAGCAGTTCGAGAAAACAGGCTTAGACAGACTCCGCTTCAAGACACAAAAGTCATGAAAAAGACAGCGCATGTTACATGTGATAGCAAGTGTTATGGTATTGTGGGATTTGTGAAATGGAACGACAATCGCTGTGTCAATGTTGCTACAAATTACGACATGGTTTATGCTATCGGTAAAGCGAAACTTTGATGTACGACAAAGAGGGCAGTAGTTGAAGTTCCACAACCGATTGTGGTAAATAATTATCACTGCCACGTGGGAGGTGTGGATATTATGGAGTCGTTCATGGCCAATTACCGACTGACATTTCGGAATCAACATGCTCGTCATGGCAGCTTGGCGAAACCATGTGGAATTAGGAGGAACATTTGACCGGTTCTCATTTCGTCGCCACATTGTCTGTAGGTTGATGTACACTGTAAAGTCCAACACAGCTGATACAGGTCCTCGTCCCATGGAGGAGGTTCGCAGGGTTGGAGCCAGTCACCATCTTATTGGGCAGATGCAGATTCTGTATGAAAAACCGTATCCTAAAGTGCACGAAGTGTGATGTACCACTGCATCTTATATTGCTCAGTAATTCATACGAAAAAACTTTACGTAGCACATTGTTTTCGGACTGTGGTCTTTTGAGTTTGTGTAACTGTAAATCCTTTAGTTTGAAGTACTACAACCTGTTCTTTTGGTTTACACATAAATTTTTACCCTAACACAATGCAAATGATCTTGTAAATGTGCCACAATATATGTTGATGAAATCAGAGTTATTCTTAAGCTATGTTCCCATTTGGGAACATGCTTCATCAATCTATGTTCCCATTTGGGAACAGACTCCATCTTGGCCCAATGTTCCCATTTGGGAACAAAGCGCCATCTGGCGGCCATATATCCAATTGATGATCCGAGTGTATTTCTGACTTCGTCTCACTCAGAACACCCAGAAAATGCAATTTCACATGTGTGAGTTATGCGACCATCATTTGGGCACTAATGGGTTAAATTACTAAATTGAATAACAAGTCATTTGATAAGCAAAAGTCTTCGCTACAGCTATTCTGATCAATCGATTCCTTGACCATTGGAAGTAGTATTCCGAAACTAATGCCACTACGATAGGTCGATTCCTTGGAATGTTACAGTTGACACATCATTTGTCATTATAGCTTAGCCATGAGCTGAGACATACATATTGTTGTTTTGGCGGCGATACTGGACGCCATCTTGGACAGTAGTTTTCCCACACGATTGCCACTACTATAATTCCATTTCTTGACCTTGCAAATGTTACAAATGACACTTCATTTGTCATTATAGCTTACCTATGAGCTGAGACATATATAATTATTGTTAAGTTTTGGCGACCATAATTTTATTTTAGTGTCTCACCTAGACTACTATAAAGAAAGAACTCTTTACTCGACCGCCATTTCACCTCCTCCAGTCGCTCGCACGCACATATATACTCTATCCTAGAGTTCATTCACGTGACGTCATAGTCCATCTTCTTCCCAGTTTAGTGTCCATACTATTCTTAACATCAACCCTGATTATTTTAATGCACTAATTTAAAATTAACTAACACACTAGGGCAGCGATCCGCCTACACCCATTGTTTGTTTTGATGCAAGAAAAATGAACATAAGCATTAACATCAACTATAGCCTAGCATGTTAACCCTATCACACTAGGGCAGCGATCCGCCTACTCCCTTTGTGTGTTCTATTACAAGTGAAAATCCTTAAACTTCGCTGGCATCTGTCGAGTCCGTATTGGTCGCCGACAGGACTCTGGACTGTTCACTCTTCCTGTTTCTTCCAGTTCGTCAGTGTTATCTGGTTCACTAGGTTCATCAGTGTTATTCGGTTCAAAAGTGGTATTTGGTTAATCTTGTTCATCATTTGGTTCATCTGTGTTCTCTTTTGCGGCTGTTCCCTCTGTGTAGTTCAGGTCGCGTCTCGTGCTACTTGAGATGTGTGATATTCCTCTTGTAACGAATTCCCTCTGGACTTTCTATAGTTACACTGTTTCTCACTTTACTTTTGACAGTTTATGGTTTTGTCTGGAACGGCGTTGTAAACTTATTGTTGTACGGCTGTTTCACTAGAACCACGTCTCCGATACAAATCTCCGTTTCCACTGTTCTTCTCCTGTCATCTCCATATTCCTTCCCCTTACATTTCTTTAGTTGAACTCCATGCTCTGTCTTCTCAGCATTGTCTGGTACTTGATCCGTAATCACCTGCAGACTGTAACGAATTTTTATTTCTTCAATCTGCCTCGTTAAATTGATAATGTTCTGCTGCAGTTGCTCGTTGATATTAATAAAAGAGTCTGATACTGAAACATCAAATCGATACACACGTGACACCTTCTTTGGGGTAGGTTCATCTCCATTAAGCTTTTCATTGAAACTGGTAACTTTGCCACACTGACATTCCAACAGTTCATTCTTCAGTCGTTCAATGTTTAGTTTCAGAAGTTCAAACTCTGCAAATGACTTCTTCTTTTCTTTCTCGAATTGCATCTCTGCCACCTGTAGCTGGACTTCCATTTGCTCGAATGATTCCTCAAATGATTTCTCTTTCTGCCTTAGCTCCAACCTCATTGTCTTCACTTTCAGCTTGTGCTGATGTGTCATCCGATATAAGATCCTCTTCCTTGTCTCTAAATCTCAGCAGCCTACTGCTCCGAAATATCTCGCGAACTATCTACGAAAACCGCTATCTGCATCTTCTTCTCGCTCATTGCGCTCTGTAAATCGGCTTGATCTTTTGTTTCCAGGGCTAAAACTGCCTTGGCCCAGCACCGGGCGTTTGCTGTAGTGGGTCCCACGATCTGGAATGACCTTCCCCCTGTGCTCAGGGCCAAACTAATGACTGGCTTTTCCTCATCGGTGTCACGTTCCCTAAAGGCATTTCTGTTTCCCCGGGGCTTCTGTGCTGAGAGCGCCTCTGAATACTTATTCTGCGAGAGGCGCTTTATAAATTTCTAGATACAATACAATTCTAGATACAATTACATCCTTCTCACATTGACCTTTCTCAACAGCTTCCAAGTAGGCTGACTGAAATTCAGTTTCTTTTGCCACCAACTTCAGTTGAAAATCATTTACAAGCTGCTTTATGCGTGAATTGTTACCAATTTCCACATCCTTGAGGTTTTCTTTGTAC
This sequence comes from Allolobophora icterica, assembly GCA_963556255.1. Classification (NCBI taxonomy): domain Eukaryota; kingdom Metazoa; phylum Annelida; class Clitellata; order Crassiclitellata; family Lumbricidae; genus Allolobophora; species Allolobophora icterica. The sequence goes on along the minus strand of OY744613.1, from coordinate 45,895,156 downwards.
TGAGACATAAGTCGTGCTACTTCAGTTTCTTTATCCAACTGTACTGCCCTCACTGCAACATTCTTTTGACTCTTCATTCGATCAATCTCAATCTTTGCATTGATCAACTGTTTCTCAAGACTTTTACAGTTTGTCTCGAGATTGGCCAGCTTATCAGACGGCTGTTGACGCCTATTTTGTGTCGAGTACTGGAAAAATACACCGTGCGTCGGTTCTTCCATCCAATTCTGCTTGACCCCGAGCTAAATTGGAACTTTGAGGACCAGTTTGCGTTTCGTCCGACCGGATCCACTACGGCTGCCCTCGTGGCGCTTACTTCCAATCTTACAGAACTTCTGGTTGAGAGTCAGTACGTACACCTCATTTCGCTGGATTTCACAAAGGCGTTCGATACAGTACGACACTCTTACCTGGCGGAGCAACTGGCCGAGATGCCGATACCAGACAACATCTACAATTGGATTATTGCCTTTCTAGCTGACCGGAGCCATGCAACTAAATTCAATGAGGAAATCTCTACCATTATTTATATAAACTCAAGTATAGTGCAGGGTTCGGGGTTCGGACCAAATAACGTTATAATAACAATCTCTAAACTTTGGCCTTACCACTCAGGAAACAGGTTACTAAAGTATGCGGATGATAGCTCCCTGCTGATCCCATCTTCAAATGGTCTCACTATCACGGCTGAACTCGATCATGTAACGCAATGGGCGAGTAAATGTAACCTAAAGTTAAACTGCAATAAGACCTATGAGATGATCGTCAGAGGGGCCCGAGGGCGTGTGGGGGCGTGGGGATGAACCAACTGAGACGCCGGGCTTAACCAGAGTCAAGAGCTTGAGAGTTCTTGGAGTAACTATGTCTGACACCCTTGGATTCGATGAGCATATCGATCGAATATGCTGTGGGGCCAGGTAGTCCTTGTATGCCTTCCGCGTGCTTATTGCCCATGGTCTTGTTGGCACCAGGCTGTATGATGTGGTGCGAGCTACTACGCTGTCACGTCTGCTGTATGCCGCTCCGGCATGGTGGGGATATGCTGGACAGCAAGAAAAATGAAGGCTCCAGGCAGTTGTAAATAGGCTAATACGACAGAGGTACCTCCCTGGTGACTGCCCAAAGATCGAAGAGATGTGCCATGTGGCCGATACCCGTCTGTTTTCGGCGGTTCTCGAAGAACCGGGACATGTCCTTCATGGGTTGCTCCCCCCCCCCCCAGTTAAGCCAGCAGTTTACAGCCTGCGCCCCAGACGCCATGACCGGGTGCTACCAAAAGCAAACAATCAAATGAGGAAAACATTTATAGTCAGAATGTTATTCTAGTATTAATGTATCCTGATGTGTGTGTGCTGATGCTTGTTCACCAGAGTGCTCTTTGGCAGCTGGTTATATTAAAGAATATACTTACTTACTTACTTACTGTTTCAACCCATGCTTGGTCTGCCTCGGCTTCACTTGAAGAACTCCCAATTGCTCTGCAGTTGTTTTCCCCAACAATGGTTTGCCATTCCCTTCTACGACATAAAAATCTGCTTCTATTCCTAATTTTGTCTGAAGATCGCTTTGGTTGAGAAAAAGTGTCTCACCTAGACTACTATCAAGAACGAATTGAAACGTTTTCAACTCTTTACTCGACCGCCATTTCACCTCCTCCGGTCGCTCACATACACATATATAATGGCCGGCATCTTGGAAAGTAGTATTTGCACACTATTTCCACTACAATAAATCGAGTTAGTAACCTTGGAAATTGTGCAACTGACACTTCATTTGTTATTGTAGCTTACCTACGAGCTGCATATTTCTGAGTTTGGCCGCCATCTTGGACAATGTTATTCCCACACTACTGCCTCTACGATAAATCGATTCCTGGACATTGGAAATGTTACAATTGATACTTCCTTTGTCATTGTAGCTTATCTGTGAACTGAGATATTAAATAATTTTTTCGGTTTAAAAATTACCTACCCCAGCCCGTCCTCCATGTAACGCGAAATCACTCCGTCCTGCGAAGGTTAAACCTAACTACTAGACTTGACATCATAGTAGTTGGTCATCGTTAGTTCAGAATAGAAAAAAACCGAAACAAACTGAATAGCACCAGACAAGACAAGGTTTGAACATTATAGTCAGTGTTTATAAGTTATTAAAGTTAAGTGCAAGTTCATCTGACAAAGTAGCATGTATGTTCATGGCCGTAACCAGAGGAAAACCAAGACGAGGCAAATCGCTCTCCAACCATGCCCTCCCTCCGGTCCTCTCCGCTTACTTATCCTTACGTCCGCTCACTTATTTTCCCGCCCTTGCCTTCCCGTTCCCAAGTCTTCCCATCCCTCACTAGCCGCTTCCCTTTAATTGGGAACTGTGGGGCTCCGGGAATTTTTGTTAGATACTGTTGATGCTCGTATGTGAGCTTTACAACATTTTAAAGCCATAAAGGCAGCCAATAGAAGCAGGATTTTATGGTGCCTAAATACGTTTTGAAATGTTCTGCAAAAGCCGGTCTGCAACTATGATCGTACCTGAAGCCGAAGCAAGTTTTGGAAATAAACATTAATTTTTTCTGGAGTTTGCAGGACTTTAAATGTGTTGTTCAACTTGTTCTAACTTCTAAGATGTATTAACACATTAAATTTTGATCAGCGATGCTGCCAAATAGGCAGTTGCCATCGGCATCCAGTCCTTACAATGTAGGCTAATCGTCCAAATTACCTGAAAATGCTGAAATGCATGCCAACCGCAGATGTTACAGAGTTATGGAAATAGATAAAGCGAGATAAAAAAAATTTGTTGAAGAAATTTTGGAAATTGAAGATCCAGAAAAACACCAAAAACAGCCAAAATTAACAGTTTTCTCTATTCAGACCAGCTGGTAAAAGTGTAATTAAAAGAAGAACCAGAAAACAGAGCACCGTATCTCTTTGCCACACCAAATGGGGATCGTGGAGCATGGCCAATGCATAGCATTTGTTTCTCTTTGCCCATTACTGTAGGGTAAAGAGAACCATCAAGGAATTCTAAAAAAATAGATATCGGGAAAAGTACTAGCAATTTTTGATAACAAATTTTACAGTTTTATTTCATTAATGATAGTAATGATAAAACGACTACCAAATATAACCGTTGAGATCGTTTTTTTGTGTTAAAAATTTAGGTTTTCATAAAGAGCATTTCTATGTTCCGTCTTCTGAATTTCTGAATGACGTTTTCTGCATAACTTTCATCAGTTTTACGGTCTTACTTTCATCTGTTTCTTCTGATCCCAGAAACTGAACTTTTCTCCTTGTTTCACAGTCAGGAACTGAAGTTTTAGACTGACAGTAGTCGTTTTACATGTTCTGGACTCATCATGATCTAGTCCTGTAGCCGACCTAGCCTTCTAATCCTAGGTTATTTGAAGTTTTTTCTGAAACTAATGTCGTAATAATTATGATATAAAAACAGATAGCTAATCTTTTATTTTTTTTCCAATAAACGGAACTTACGAAAGAAAGCAAAATGAGGATTTTATATTGTAAAGGCTGGTTCCATGGTTACCCAGAATGCGTTCGTGCATATAAACTTCAGCAACTGTAACTCATTAATATTATTTATGTCAGATGCTTCGAAAAGAAGCCAGGCAAGGTTATGAAATAATCCGTGACTCTTGCACGATATATTAATTCTCATGCCGAAGTAAGTCGAGGCATGCCTCGTTTTGAGAATAACGACGAGGCAATCGCCACTTCTCGCCTGTTACTAGTTACGGGCCTGTGTATGTTGTCACTCACCAATTACCGTCACTAAATTTCTGTAAATGGTTGATGCGCCATCATAGCAATTATAGACTCCAGCCTGTTGCATTGTCACATTTGCAATAACCAGTCTGCATATGTTGATTTCTGGTTGTTCTGTTCTGTAATACACTGTGTTGTTTCCAATGACAGAGCAACCAACTGCAATCAGTGACGAATTGCTGGTTCCATCCGTTGTACGTGTCCACGAAGAAGCTGCCAGTACATTTGTAAGACAGTCCAACATCGTCTGACCGTTGATTACAGCTACTGCATTCGTACTACCAGTTTGTCCACGTACAACATCGCCTATTAAAATACACAAGAGTAACCATAATTATGGAAGTATTCAAAACTTATATATATGTTACAGGGAATGTGTATTTTCAGGGAATATGTATATTCCCTGAAATTTCAGGGAATGTGTATAGAAATCACTTGAAGATTTCAGGGAATATGTATATGATTTTCATCGCTAATCCAGCTTCTGGCCTTAGTTACATTTTCATCGCTAATCCAGCTTCTGGCCTTAGTTACATTTTCATCGCTAGTCCAGCTTCTAGCTTCTAGTTACATTTTCATCATAGATCCCGCTTCTATACACATTCCCTGAAATTTCAGGGAATATACATATTCCCTGAAAATACACATTCCCTGTAACATATATATATATATATATATATATATATATATATATATATATTATGTTAGCTTGTTAGTCTAGAGGTGAAATGTGAGTTAGAATGATATGAGAAATGACAAGAAAAACGAAGACTTTCGCAATATTGATAAAAGGTATATTTACACTATGTACATAATTGAAACGATACTCACACATACGAGACAAAACGAAACGTCAAAAGACAGACTCTCCAAGAAGACGCCTGCACAAACCTTACTAAGGAAGATACAACTCGAGAACCGGCAATTGAACATGAATAGCGACCACGCAGGGTACACTCTCGGAAACGACCACAAAGGGTACTTACAAGCGTGACACAACCAGTGCACGACTTACGCCTTACTTAACTAAAACCGGTCTCCTCGTCGACACAAGAACCCTGCAATATATAGTCAACGAGACCATCCTACTTCTTAGCTTCAAACGAGGTGCGTCTTAACTAAGGTTAATAAGTTCACGTGAGGATGATAATGGCGGGATGGCTGTGGGCCACTCCCAACAGACCCCCCACTACGAAAAAGAGAAAACATTTAAAGTGTTTCCGACCATGCAAAAAACTACAAATGTACATGAATTTAAACTAACTCGAAAGTTCATCAACACAACAGTCCACTAGAAAACGTTTACAACACAAAAAGAGAATCATCTATGTAGGCTTAATGAAATAGGCGGACAATCCGTAAATCTATGAAAAGTCCATTTAAACGGAGGGACGACTTAAAATGTCTGGTAACACATTGTCTCGACCACGCCGATGCTTTATGTTCAAGTAATATTGTTGGAGTTCAAAACTCCATCACAAAAGAAAACATTCAAACCAAAAACCTCCTGCAAAGAAACAGAAAATTTCTCTCCAGAAGAAACACCTGAAAACTGGAAGACTGACTCCAAAGATCCTGAGCGACGTGAAGAAATTTCCTTCGAAGAGCAAAGTCCAATTCCTAGAATTGAACGCGATTGCCCAACACCGACATAGAGAAGTGAAGAGACCAACTCCAAATTGTCGTCGAAAAGCGTAGTCCATATTGACCACTACCTTCCTTGGTCGTGACACGCATGGGAAGTGACAAGGCACGCCATTGTGCAGCACAGTCGAAGAAACACCATCGTCCGACAGCGAGGCATCACCAACGTAGTAGCACAGTGTCGTCAGCAGGACCACCATACCCATGAACTTGGTCGAAGAAGCAGATCGTTTCGACATTCGCAGTCGCTTGCTCCGTCGACGTCCACCAACACGATCCAAAACAGAACATCTCTGTAGTAGAGTAGAATGTTGCTGCCGAAGACAAAACACCTATACAGGGTTCAAATCGCCACCTAGTAGGTTAAAAAACATTTTCTAACCTGTAGCATAGGATAAAAATCCTCAACGTGTACGAGCCTATAGACGCGGGTCAAGTAAAATCAACCGATAACTCGGTACAGACTAATCCGATGTGCACGAGCCTATAGACACACAAATGTAAGAAAATATTTTCTTAAAACAGCTTAAAGGAATACCACTCCAAGATAAAATGGAATACTCGAAGAAAACCGTTATCGAATTAAGAAAAATCGCCAAGCAGAGCGGCTTGGTTGGATATGCGAGACTGCGAAAGGCGGAGTTGATTGCTAAAATCAAAGCTAACGAGACCCAAACACTAATCCCTTCACATTTTGCACCTAATACCAGTTTGCAGATTGAAAGCCCAACACAAGCACCCTCAACAGTACGAAAAGTATACGACAAAACTATGTCAGCGATTAATACATGTGCTAAGGTGATTGAAAGGAACATACCTAAGCAACCAACGAAAATCGTAAAGGAGAAGTTTGGGGTAATGCAAACAAAAATTACTTCATATTTTAGGAAAATAATTAATAAACCAAGTATTGAAATTCATCCAACGGCTTCAGCCATCAAGGGCTTCGCGAAACAATACACGGTAGAGGGAGCTAACGGTATTGATGCCACATCTTTTCTTAACACCGTTCGAGCACAGGCGGTCGACTTGTTGTTAAAAAATCGTCAGACAAAGACCAACTTTGTCCTTACCTGCACAATGGAGCGCGTTGATATGAAGACTGGAGAAGTAGATGCTAAAGATTTTCCATTCGTTTCAAGGACTGAGGTGATTCTAGACTCCACCGATGTAAGTGAAATTTATAACAACGCGAAAGATAAAATTATTGAGTCGATGGCTACCTTCCAGATGCGTGGTAGTAACTGGAGACTCAGAGCGGTTCAAAAATTAGAAATCAACACGGTTGTTTATAAACCGCTGAAAGGTAGTTCTTACATTCCGCTGCCGAAGGAGTTGGTGAGAAAAGAGGCTATAATCAATATGAAGAACAAAGATGAAGAATGTTTCAAGTGGTGTGTAATAAGAGCCTTAAACCCAGTTGACAACCAACCAGAAAGAATTACGAAAGAATTAATTAGACAGCCTGAGGAACTTCATTGGTCTGGTATCGAATTCCCAGTAGCAGCGGATGCTAATGTGATAAGCAGGTTTGAGAGAAATAATAATATTAGTATTAATGTTTTTGGTTATGAGAAAGATGTTAACCTGTTCCCACTATATTTATCAAAGCATGAGAACGATCGCTGTGTAGATTTATTACTCATTTCTGATGGAGAAAAGAAGCATTATTGTTGGATAAAGAACTTTAACAGACTGATGGTGGTTCATAGAGAAAACTCATACACTTCGTACTATTGTAAAAGATGCTTAATAGGATTCAGTAGAAAAGATTCTCTACACAAACACAACGAGTACTGTTCCCAACACGACGCGCAAAAGATAGAACTTCCAGAACAGGGAACTATGTTGAGTTTTAAAAATTATTATAGAAAGATGAGAGTCCCCTTTGTAGTGTACGCCGATTTCGAAAGTTTTATTAAACCTATAGACACTTGTCAACCAGATCCCAACACGTCCTACACCAACAAATACCAAAAACACGTTCCAAGTTCTTTTTGTTATTACATAAAATGTTTCGATGATGACTTATATTCGCGAGCCCCCGAAATGTTCACAGCGAAGAACGAAGGCGATGATGTAGCGCAGATATTTATAGACAGACACTCTTATAGACGATATAAAAGATATTTATAAGCGATTTAACCCTCGAATGCCCAAGGGGGGGTCCGACCGGACCCCAGACCCGCTTTTCACGGATAACTTTAGAACGGTTACGAAATTGTAGAAATGCTTTTAGGACATCCTAAAGCATTCAATTGGGCTTCGCATGTTATATTTTGCGTGATTATACTACCACCCTGTAGCCCACAACCTTAGTATATACCAAGGACACCCCCAAGATATGCGGCTGATGGTCATACTGGCATATAGTTTGTCAACCCGGAAATAAATTATTTTAACGCACGTTATTGTGAAATACCATATATCAGTCGATTGCAAATTGAATTTGGATTTTAACAAGCCAAATCCCGTTAAAATATTCCATTCCTGTACCCCACAACCATAGCATATACCAAGGACACCCCAAGATATGCGGCTGGTGGTCATACTGGCATATGGTTTATCAACCCAGAAATAAATTTTTAGCGCAAGTTATTGTAATATACCACGTATCAGTCGAATGCAAATTGAATTTGGATTATAACAAGCCAAATCCCGTTAAAATATTCCAATCCTGTACCCCATAACCAGAGAACAACTACATACGTACAATTGAATACATGCGAAAAATCCCGAAATTGCCAAGAAACAACAAACGAGTAGGCCCCCTATTAAAGTTCAAATAAAGTTTCACCAGGTGGCGCTATTGTGAAATACCATATATCAGTCGATTGCAAATTGAATTTGGATTATAACAAGCCAAATCCCGTTAAAATATTCCAATCCGTTCTCCAGATATCACAATGAAAACATTGGGGTCCGGTCGGACCCCCCCCCCCGTTGGGCATTCGTGTACCAAAAAATAGCTTGGGCACTGGAGGGTTAAATTTCCAAAAGAAATGATATTCGGGAAGGAAGACAAGGAGCTATACGACTCGCCTACTGTTTGCCACATTTGCGAAGGTGAACTAGACGATGATCGAGTTCGAGACCACTGTCATTTAACTGGAAAATATAGAGGGGCCGCTCATAAAATTTGTAATCTACGTTATAAAGTCCCTAAGTTTATCCCAGTACTGCTACATAATTTATCCGGATACGACAGCCATTTATTCGTAAAGAAATTACGAGGCGATGATAACGAAAAGATTAACTGCATTCCTTGCAACGAAGAAAAGTACATCTCATTTTGCAGAGAAGTTGTAGTCGATAAGTTTGTGGGTAAAGAAAATAAGGAAGTAGAGTTTAAACGTGATTTACGTTTCATCGATAGTTTTCGATTTATGGCTTCGAGTCTCGACGCTTTATCGAGGAACCTAAGCAAAGACCAGTGTAAAAATATAAGCAAGCACTACTCTGGTAATCAGCTCGATCTCTTGCTTTGAAAAGGAGCGTATCCTTACGATTACGTCGATGCTATCGATCGACTGAACGAAACAGAACTACCACCAAAGTCAGCATTCTATTCGAGACTTAACGACTCGGACATTAGCGATGAAGACTACAACCATGCACGGGTGGTATGGAATGAATTCGGATTTAAAACGTTTAGAGAATACCACGATTTATATAACCTGTCCGATGTTCTCCTGCTCGCCGACGTGTTTGAGAATTTTAGAGACGTGTGCTGTGAGAACTATGGTCTAGACCCCGCTTGGTATTATACTTCTCCGGGTCTTGCTTGGGACGCCGCATTAAAGTTGACTGGAGTAGAGTTGGAGTTGTTGAGCGACTACGATATGATACTAATGGTTAAACATGGGATAAGAGGCGGTGTTAGTACAATTTCACATCGTTATGGGCAGGCAAACAATAAGTACATACCCTCGTTTGACGACAGCAAGCCTTCATCATTTATAACCTATTTAGACGCTAACAATTTGTACGGATGGGCGATGTGTAAGAATTTACCAACTCACGGGTTTCGGTGGATGGGTAATGATGAGCTAAACGACTGGAGATCGACGCCGAGTATATTAGAAGTGGACATGGAATACCGAAGAGCTTTGCACGATCTTCACCACGACTATCCTCTTGCCCCTGAGAACATTACACCCGAATCTTCAACTGTGCCTAAACTCATTCCAAACCTGAACGATAAAGTAAAGTACATAGTCCATTATGAAAATTTAAAGCGGTATGAAAGCCTAGGTTTGAAGATAACCAAAATTTATCGTGGAATTAAGTTTGAAGAAAGTGCCTGGTTGAAAACCTATATCGATCTAAATACCAGCCTGAGGACCAGAGCCACCAACGATTTCGAGAAAGACTTTTTCAAAGTAATGAATAATAGTGTGTTTGGGAAGGCGTGTGAAAATATAGAGTCTCGGATAGACATAAAACTAGTTTCCAGCGAGAAGCAAGCCATAAAACTAGCGGCGAAAACGAGCTACGACACTCGAACTATTTTTGATGAAAACCTAATCGCCATTCACATGAAACGTACGAAACTATATTACAACAAGCCTATATAATCTCGGTATGTGTATTTTAGACTTGAGTAAGACAGTAATGTTCGATTTCCACTATAATTACATCAAGACTAAATACGGAGATAGGGCTAAGCTTTTATTCACCGATACGGATTCTTTAGCGTATGAAATAAAGACCGACGATTTTTACGCTGATTTTTATCGCCGACGACGTTCGAAGCCGGTTCGACACGAGCGATTATCCGAAAGATCATCCATCATGTATAGAAGCGGGTGTAAATAAGAAAGTTATAGGCATGTTTAAAGATGAGGCAGCGAGTAAACAGATCGAAGAATTCGTAGGTTTACGATCCAAGTTGCACTCGTACAGGATGTCGGGTGAAGATCATAAGAAATGCAAGGGCGTGAGGAAAAAAGTGGTTAGTAAAACGATAACCCACGAAGTTAACAAAGAGTGTATGTTTACGAGAAGAGAACAGTTAAGGAAAATGAAAGTTATACGATCGTATCATCACGACATTTACACCGAAGAAGTAAATAAGGTCGCTCTTTCGGCCGACGATGACAAACGAGTGATATTGGAAGATGGTGTTCGTGCTTTAGCCTACGGACACTACTCGCTTCGCCAATAAAAGTATAAACCTAATATTAAAATGAGTTCTGCAACTGTGAAAAACATCGATGTCGGAGGTGTAGTTCTTCCAAATCAACCGTTAACGAATTTTGAATTATTGGATGCTGCGAAGAAGCTGAATATCAAGAATTTTAGAGGCGTGTTCTTACGAGACGAGCTGCCGAAAAAACCTAGACGGATTGAGTGCGGGATATTGAACCTAGACGAATCTAATGGGGAAGGAAGTCACTGGTGCAATTTTTTAAAGAACGGTAACGAGAAAATATATTTCGATAGCTACGGGCTACCTCCTCCTACGGAACTGTTTAAGTATTTACGGCGCCCAGTGTTTTATAACAGCGAACGAATACAGCCTGGTAATGAAGTGTTTTGCGGTCATTTGTGTTTGTACGTGTTAAAGAAGACGATGAACGACGGATGCGAGTTTCAAGAAGTTATAAACGATTTACATTAAACTAAATAATAATCTTATTAAAAACAATGCCAGTCGATAAATTTGGACATACAGATTCTGGATCTACGCAAAGAATAATTGCTGGTGGCGTTACTCTTAGTCAAGTAAATGCTAGTTTCCTTCGAATGGATGGGGCAAACCCAGCGACTGGAAATCTAAATATGAGCGGTCACAGCATTAAAGGTTTACCTACAACAAACACTTCGACAGCGGGAATGGATGAGGCTCTAAGTTGGGGACAAGCCATAGATTTGATAACGAATAGCGCTGATTTACCATCCAACGATAATCATTTGACTAATAAGAAATACGTCGATGAACGAACTGTTTCGAAAGTGTCTAAAACTGGCGATACCATGACTGGTGACTTATTCTTAGGCATCGGTAGGGATCTTACGCGGGTGATGGGATGTAAGGATTTAGATGGAAATAAAGCTTTTATTATATTTTTAGGAAATACAACGAATAAAATAGAAGGTCGATTAAACCGACCAATTATATTGCAATCGACTGATGGATTCAGTTTCAGAATGAATAATGAAACCGTCTTAGAGATGGTTAAGTCAATGGATGGTAATCCTCCGTCTAAAATAAATGTGCATAAGCCCATCTTTATGCATGGTGCTCACATTACGGGCCTGCGCGATCCCAGCGGCAATGGTGATGCAGCGACTAAAAAATATGTTGATACGACCGCAGTCGGACCCGCGGTTAGCGTTTACACTACCACTAATCAAGCCATAGACGCTAAAACTCACACAAGAGTTTCTTTCGATAGAGTAAGATTCAATACCGATAGCGCCAACAGTTCGAGACTGGATCGTTTCACTCCTGGTAAAGCCGGATACTATATCGTTACGACGTACATAGAATTTTGTAGCTCGAGTAATGCCGCTTTTGGTAACGTCTTCCTGTATAAAAATGGGGTGTCGTACGCGCAAATTGCGGGTGGAGGGGGTACGGGAGGTTCGCATAACAATTCAACTGGTAGTAGCATAGTTTTTGTAACCGATACCGATTACCTCGAGATATTCGTTTATTCATCCACCGCTGTAAGCATATTAGGTAGAGACTTTTCAGCGGCATTCTTACGACCTTAAACTAAGTCCTTAATTTTAACTGTAGATACCTATCGTTTGAGTACACGCGATAGGTATCTTATTCGACTAAATCGTCACTTTCGGCGGTTGTTTCCATTTTAAGTAGCCAGATAAAACTTACTGCTACTCTCCCCACTGACGCTGCTCTCCTCACTACTGCTGCTACTCTCCTCACTACTGCTGCTCTCGTACACCGTAATTGCGTATCTTTTTCTCCAAACTTTACCGTTATAAGCCTTCAGCGTGGGGATACAGGTTTTAAAAGCCATACTCGCCTTGTACAACGATCGGAAGACGAAGACTTCGTTAGTGTTTTTGTCTAGAATTTCAACGCTTACAGGATTATTTCTGATAGTTTTTAAATACTCATACTTGGGTAATACTTGCCTTTTCTCCTTCATCGGTTCGGGCAGTTCTGATTCCGGTAAAATACCCTTCTCAACGAGTATTCTTAACAGTTCGGGTTTGTTCATATACCCCGACTTTATTCCGTGTTTCTTCATTAACGATTTCAGTTGTAGGAGTTTCATGTTATTTTTATATTATAAAATATTTTCTTTAATATACCACGCTCATTTTCTGTCCATCTGACTGGAAGTTTAACAACTTATCCGAAATTATAACCGCGTAACCTTGCGTATCGGCGGGGACTGCGGCGCTAAAAGTAGCTTCAATTTGGATATCGACGACCGACGATTTCAGTCTTTCCGGCTGTTTACTAACATCAAAAACCATGAGCGGATATAGATCTTTATTATCGGCTGGAGTGATGTTTCTTTGCGTAATCAACGGATCCATTCCGTAGAACTTTTCGCTGAACGACGCCGCGTCTCTATAAGCTCTCGAAAATTTCTGGATGGGAAACGATAGGTCGTAGTCGACCGCAGGATATCTCTCTTGATTCATCATCACGTACATGTTTTTGTGGTTGTAATGATCGAAAATCGACGGATTATGTTCTTGGTTGCCGTCGCTTCGAGCGGTTTGAAATCCGACGACTATCCATCTAGGTTTTTCAGGAGCCGTCTTAACGCTAAGACGCCAGCTAAAGCTAGTCGATTGAGGAACTGATATAGTATCGCATTGTCGAGCTCGATATGCAACTGGTACCGATGCTTTCGATTCGATAGTTTTGTACAACTGCATCTTCTCCATATCCGCGGGAGTAACGTGCGGCATAAACCACGAGATTTTCTCGACGTCGACTTTCCCAGCATCCGCGGCAGCCAGTCTAAAAATAGCGTCGTTGTCCGATTTGCGAACCATCGTTAGCGTGTGCTTAAAACCGTACACTATTTTCTCGTAATCCTCACAGAATCCGAAAATATGTTTAAGGGGCACGACGAAACTAAACGTTCCCTAAGCCGTTGGTTTCTGAATAAGATACCCTTGACGAGTCGCGAAACCCGCATTATCCGCTATAACCGCGGTTGACGCAGTATCTTTGCACCATAATTGATTAAGACCTTGCGCTTTGGCGAAGTCGTCCGGATATTTAAGCAAACCAAGCATCGTAGTTGCTTGTCCTGGGTGAAATACCGTTTCGATATCTTGATTCGATAGGGAATAGGCGATTTGGCTGAAAAGATGCAAGAGTCCATTATTCGCGAGGGCTACAGCGTTAGCATTAGCGTACGCCGTTCCATCCGCTTTGACTAGCCTACCTTCGAAAAGCAGGTAAGATTCGGCGGGATGGCAAAATAGATCTTGAGTTTCGACATTTATGCGAATCTCACCGGGTGTGTTAAAAGTCGTTCTCGCTGCTGGTTCGTATTCGTGCCATTCGTATTTTTCGATTCCTTCGTCGATCTGTGTGGGTGCTGTAATGTTTAGAATATCCGACTGCATTTTAATTACTAAAGATTATTATTTAAACTCCCGCGAGTTTCAATCCCGCTCCGTTTTTGCTGTTGTTGTTGAGACTACGCACTAGATCTCGAATGGACACGGCATTCGAAGAAGGTCTGTTAAGTCCGTGACCGGCTAGTATCTTATTAATATCAGTAGTTCCTACATCGTTATCAATTAGCCGTGCTGAGATAGCCGCATTCGATTGCGTAAGCGCTGGTATCGTTTCGACTACAGGCGTCTTCAGAACCGACGCTGTTAAGAGTTTAGTCGCGGCTTTATCCACCAATCGCTTACCAGCTTCTACGGCTGTATTTTTTCCAACTTGTAGCGCCTTTTTACCCAACTCTCTCGCGGCGTCTTTACCCGCGCTAAGGGCGGACGATGCGGCTCGTTTACCGACATCCGAAGTGAAGAGCTTCTTGAAAACTCCTGTAATAGTATCCATTATTCCCGCTCCTCCTATAACGTGTTCTCTATTAATTCTTCTATTAGCGACGACCAGCATTTTTATAATCGCAACATTAAGTTTTTATACTGTTCCTTGCCGATAACGTTTTGTCGTAATAGTTCATCGTATATACCAACGATCTCGTTTTTCACTCCCGTATTACCGGCGTTGTAGCTAAGCAAACGCAGATTCAACATTAATTTTCTACTAAAGCATTAGGATCTTGCGGAATTACGACGACTCCTTTACCCGTCTTCGGCGCTTGTTTTCCAGACTTCGTTTCCCATATCGGTTTAATGATGCTTCTGTACTTTTCGCTTCTAGACGATTTAGGTTTACTCGGATTGTTAGGTCGCCTCATAGCATTCGTCGCGTCTAGAATCTCGGCGTAATCGGACAGATCGTTGCCGTCGTAAATCGAATCGTTCAGTTTAGCCATCGTCACTAGCTCCCAAAGTCCAGGAGTACCGACGTAAGTCTTCTCTCCGACTATTATATCGTCGTTCTGGAACAATACGCGTGTGTCTCCGATATAAAATTTCCCGTCTTTAGAATTTAGACCGAACGTCGTATCGGTGCACTTTTTATTAGAAGCGTATTGGGACAAGTATTTCGTTGCCAGGTCTCCTAATTCTAACATTCTAACGTCTTCTATGGGATCCTCGTAAGCCTTTATCGAGGGATACTGTGGAAGCTGTATGGCTTTTAACGACGACGATATCGACGCGGGAAGCGCTTTTAAAGCGTTAGACGTAGCTGCTGAATTTTCCTTAATAGTTGACAACAAAGCGTTTTATTCTTTCGATATAGTCGATTGCGAGTCGACGATCGGCTTGTACAACTTCACCAAATCTCGTTGCAGTCCTATATCGCCTAGTTTCTCCGATAAATAATCTCGTTGAATGTTTTTCTTCGTCTTCAGAAACTCTGCAACGATAAAGTCTCTTTTAGCGGGATCGGTAATTTTTAGAAACGACATTTTTTAAATAGGTGGTATAATGTTTTAAAGCGTTTTTAGAACACGCGTTAAAACATTGAAATGGAACGCGCGTGATTTTCACACGTTTTACGTTTCACGTTCTATGTTTTATGTTTTACGTTCTACGTTCTACGTTCTACGTTCTACGTTCTATGTTCTATGTTCTATGTTTTATGTTTCATGTTTTATGTTTTGTGTTTTATGTTTCACGTTCTACGTTTTTCATCGATTTCCCAAACGCATCCTTCAACGACTCGGCTATAGTTTCTCGGCTATTTCTCGATTTTCTGATTTCTTCTTTCATTTCGTTAAATTTCACGCCTTCGTTTAGAATTAACGCGCATTCCTCAATCGAAATATCATCGTCTTCCAAAGCTCTCGAGATGTAGTCGCTGATCGTGTTGAGTTTTGCTTCGGCTAACGTTTTAAAATGACTCCCGCTAAGGCTAGTATGAAAGCGAATGAAAAGACTGTATTTATGAATTTATACGGCGAAGAGGTCTCAGAGCCTGTTGCCTCTAGATTCTCGGTTGGAGATAAAGTCAGAATAACTAAAAAGAAAAATATCTTTTCGAAAGGATATCTGCCTAGATGGACGGAGGAAGTTTTTATAGTATTCCGGGTTCAATACACGGATCCACCAACTTATAAGATTACCGATTCTAATGGTGAGGAGATACAGGGCTCATTCTATGAACAGGAGCTACAGAAGACGACTCAAGAAATATTTAGAATATAATCCAGTATCAGGAAACGCGGAAAGAAATCACTCGTTAAATGGCTCGGGTACCCGGACTCGTTCAATTCTTGGGTTGATAATGTTGCATTGATGACATTGTGAAACGATTATTCAAAAATGCTATTACGAAAAAAGTGGTTGTCCCAGCTGCTTAGTTTTCTTACTACTTAATCAGACTCGTTGAATTCGTGGGTGGATAATGAAGACTCAGTGATCATATGATGAATAATATTGAAACTTCCTGCTAGACTAACATCGTAGTTCCTCCTACGTTGTTTCCGTCTCGTGACGATGAGCGTTGGGGTTAAACAATCTTTCTCTTTATTCTGATAACTCGTGATTATGAATGTGCACCGACCTAGAGTATATAATAATTAGGTGTGACCAGGAACCCTGTCACACATTCAGACGATGCGTGACAGGGTCGTTTTCAAAACATATTCAACCGAGACGTGACAGTGAATTCGCATCTCAACAGAATCATGAAGGTAGACTTTGCAAACACACAGTCTGAATATGAGCGAAAGCAAATAAATGGATGGATGGATGGAACTATGAATGGAACTAATTATACGATAGACTTAATGCCGGCAGTAATCCTAACGTCTCGGTGTATAGCTCAATCGTTCTTTAATTAATTCTAGCTGAGATGATGCATTACGAGGTTGATTTTTCAACCATGAATGTCTGAACTATAATATGACCAATATGGTTTATTAATACAGACTACGACCATGATGATGGTAACAACGACGCTGGTGATGATGACTACAACAATCAAGCCTATAATGGTGGTGGTGTTTAGCATTGAATGGAGAACGGGTCACTGTTAACTATGGATGGGACTAATTAAACAAGAGACTTAATATGGGAGACTTGATGCGATAGACTTTTCGCTGCGGGTAATTCAAGCGTCTCCTTACAAAACTCCATTGTCCGTTGTTCGTTAATTAGCTGAGACTTGATGCGAGAGACTCTTCGCCGCGGGCAATTCTAGCGTCTCCTTACATAACATCCATTGTCCGTTATTCGTTAATTAGCTGAGACTGATTTTAACGACTGCGACGACTAATATGATGATGATGTTTAGCATTGGATAGATGCTAATAATTTGTCTAGAATTAGGCTTATATCTAGAGTCTTGCTGCAATAACGCGCTATTGACCAGGTCTATGGCATCGTGCACATCGGATTAGTCTGTACCGAGTTATCGGTTGATTTTATTTGACCCACGTCTATAGGCTCGTACACGTTGAGGATTTTTATCCTATGCTACAGGTTAGAAAATGTTTTTAACCTACTAGGTGGCGATTTGAACCCTGTATAGGTGTTTTGTCTTCGACAGCAACATTCTACTCTACTCTCTGTAAATAAACTCTTGCAACAGCATTAGAATCAGGACAACGGTTCACAAGAGAATCAGTCACCGGTTCTGAACAACCAAGTGCATCAACGCACAAAACACCTAGCTTCCCAAACACTTGAAATGCAGAGCACAAATATCTACGATGCATGTAAACAGAAAACCACTGGCAAACAGACATCATTGTGCAAGATATACCACTGCCTTGGAATACAGTCCAACTAAACGAAATGCAACAACAAAGCCAATGCGCATGAAGCGAGTCATTCACCAAAACCATAGTACCACAAGTCAAAGTTACTGACAACTCAAAACTTTCGCTCATAAAACAAACCTCTCTAGTCACATGCAAATCTGGACACAACACAACATTCTGTGAAACAGAAGTATCAACTACAGGCAAAGTCTTTCCTGTCAAGCTCCAATCCATTACATCAGTCTTACATTCACAAATTAAATCATTTGGATGCAAAGGTACTGTCAAAATCTGTCCATCCGGAAGACAATCACGAGGCATAAACACATTCTCATTCACCTCGTTCAAACTATGAACGAAACTATCATCACTGTGCACAGTCGAGTCAACATATAAATCCTTCAAAATAACATCAAGAGACTCATTCAAAATACCTTTGAACCATTCACAGTCATTCAGTTCATCGACCACTATCTCACTCGACTCATCACTCGCAAATAAAGTTGACAAAACATACTCATCTGGACAGAAACAAAGTAAGTCAACTGGCGCAACATCATCCTCGTTGTCTTCGTCAAACAACCGAACCAAATCGTCAGACGACACACCTTCATCAACATCCGAAGCGTTTGCCCTTGGCTCACCAAAGAACTCAGGAGTATTAGAAAACACATTTATAAATTCAACACAGCCAGAATACCTGCACACGTTAACCTAATCCGTTTCAGTGAACAGACTCGATAAATCACCTTCATTCAGTCGCCACTCGTCACGGTCAATAATTTCAGCGTACAAACTATCAGACATATTTAGTGGCAGTGTCGGAGCAAGTTCGCCCGTCACCTCAATATCCATTAAAGGAATTCGAACTGCTCAACCAACCACTCCTACAATTAATTTATCATCTCGAGTCTCATTACTCGCAAATGAAGGTACAACTTCACCTCGCGAAACAAAGTCATTCAAAACAATAGGTCAATCACGCATATTCACTGGCAAAGGAGTACAACTCATTAAAGAAGTCGTAACGGGACCCACTATCCTATCTTGTGCTTCCAATTCCCGTTCTCTATTGCCAATATTTCCGCTTCCGAACGTGCTATATCCATTTCATACTCTTTCATTTTCTGCTCATGAATTCGAACTCGTTCTTCGTCAACCTTCTGTGCCCAAATTTCAAAATTTTTCCTCTTTAACTCGTCAATAGCTACCCAGACCATTTTCTGCAGCTCTACCTCATTCCAAGTTTTTATTCCTAGTCCTAAACTATTTGAACTTTCCCTCATCTCTTCGACAGACATATCGAAAATATCTGCACATTCCAAAGGCTTAAACGGTAGCGAATTTTCCATTTTAGAAACCCATGCCACTCAATTCAAACAAAACGACTTTATGACCAAAATTATCCCAATTTACGCATTTTTAAAATTTCCGAAGTCAACGCCCAAAAATTCCAAGTAAACAAAACGGAAAACGATGAATTTTAAGGACAATAAAGGTGTAGGCCGACCCTGCATTTAGCACATTTCTTATATCTATGCATGTAATTTCCCAGTTCTGTGTGTCGATAAACGCTCTCACAGGCGCCCGAAATTGGTCCCGCCCACGAACATTGGGCACTACGAGATAGAGGTACACACGCAAAGCCGGACAGACGGACGGACGGAATGACCTTCCGACAGAATGACCTTCCGATAGACAGACGGATTGACACACAGAGAAACAACGGTTAGTAAGTCTGTCTATGCCTCCCTCCCTAGCTCCCTTCCGGCCTACCTCTGTCTCTCTTGAGGGGGACAAGGAGCAAGGACGAGGGTATGACCGATTTTAGCCGATGCAAAATAACAGAGGCGCCCGAGGAGCAAGGACGAGGGTATGACCGATTATAGCCGATGCAATATAACAGGGGCGCCCGAAATTCGCCCTGCCCACAAACACTGAGCACTAGGGATATAGACGTACAGACGCAAAGCCAGACATACATATGGACGGACGGTCAGGCAGACAGACGGATTGACACACAGAGAAACAACGGTTAGTGAGTCTGTCTATGCCTCCCTCCCTCGCTCCCTCCCTTCCTACCTCTGTCCCTCCCTCCATCCGTCCTTCACTCCTTCCCTCCATGCCTACTTCCCGGTCTGGAACTGGGACAGACGAAGTAACAGACTTATGGGTTGTCCTTTATCTGAATTGTCTAAAGCTGCCTGTGGGATATACGACCACAAATATGAAACACGTAGTCACATTGGGTTTTTATGTGCAGGAAGAACAGCTGTGACGAAATACTGTTGCCTCTCCTTGAGCACGTATAGTTGCCTTCCACATATATTGTCTGGTGATACATCGGCAGTATTGTCTTCATCTGCAGTATCTCCGTCACTGGCCATTCCATTCTCTGGCGGAATTATGCAAATGTCCGCGCGAAAAGAGTCGGCGTCGTCCTCGAGAGCACTGAGGACACCACTGACAGTAAATTTTGTTTATCTGTAAAATAAAACTAAAAATTTTAAAAACAGGGAAATAATTTTTTATACACTGGCATTGTAATGGTACCGAATAATACTATAATGGGTGGATTCAATGAGCTCCAGTGGTAAAAACACATACACACAGCCATGTTAACCTGTAGGAAAATACTGTGGCCTCCAATGACCACAATCCCTTTTTAGGGACAGGCTTTCAACACAACATCGTAAGGAATATGCCTACGTAAACAACAAACATGCAACAAAACTATTCCTGCACATAGTTGTGCTACAAAAGCATCAATCATTTTTTTCAATTTACTGAGATCATTTATTAGAAAAATGCTTACCTTTAAGAAGAATTCATCATTTGTGAAACTTCTCGCGGGCGAAGTTTATGACGTCATATTTACTAATAGAACATTTTAAAGGTAAAACAAAACGCTTCAAATAATACTAGAGACATCAGTAATTACAGCAAAAGAGACACTATCAATTTGGAGTTCATGTATGCTAGACTGGATTTGAATAACTTTGTGTCCCTAAAAAGGGACCTTGGGCACTAATGGGTTGAAGGATAATATAGTGGAACATTTGAATGAGCATGATATCATAAATGGCAACCAACATGGATTTACCACAGGCCGTTCGTGTTTGACAAATCTGCTGGAGTTCTTTGAGGAGATCTATGAGAGGATTGACGAGGGAAAACCTGCAGATATAATTTACTTGGATTTTGCCAAAGCATGTGTACAAAGTACCTCATGTAAGGCTGGCCAAAAAGTTGCGAGCAGGTGGTATTAGAGGGCAAGTACTAACATGGATTCAAAGCTGGTTATCAGGTAGAAGACAAACGGTGGGCATAGGAGATAAACACTCTAGCTGGACGACAGTGCTAAGCGGAGTGCTATAAGGATCAGTGCTTGGGCCACTGCTGTTCGTACTTTTTATTAATGACATAGATGATGGGATTTTATCAAAAATTTCTAAGTTTGCAGATGACACAAAACTATGTACAGCAGTAGATGACGAAGAAAAAGCGGAGATACTGCGGGAAGATCTAAGAAGAATGTTCAGATGGTAACAGGACTGGCAAATGGTCTTTACTTTGGAAAAGTGCTCAATGGTGCATATGGGCAAGAGAAACAGCGAGTTTTCATATGAAATGGGAGGTAAGGTATTGAAAGTGAGTGAGGAAGAGAGGGACTTGGGAGTGACTATGCACAAGAGCGCAAAGCCTTCAAGGCACTGTGCTGAAGCTTCAAAAAGCAAACTCAACTTTAGGTATACATGATAAGAAGGACAATAGTTACCAGACACAAGGATACAATACTGAGGCTGTACAAATCGCTGGCTAGGCTGCAGTTGGAATACTGTAGGCTGTCCAGGTATGGAATCCATACCTGAAGCAGGACATTGATAAACTGGAGAAAGTGCAAAGAAGAGCTACGAAAATGAGTTGGGGCTACAAGGATCTGAGCTATGAAGAAAGGTTGAAAAGGTGTGGACTAACAACATTGGAGAAAAGGAGGAGCAGAGGAGATCTAATCGAAGCTTATAAGATTATCACTGGAAAGGAAGCACTGCAGTGGGAGAGGTTCTTTGAATTAGCACCAAACAAGGCAACTCGGGGGCACATATATAAATTATTTAAGAGGCCGAAAGGAACATTAGGGCAGAAATTCGTCAGTGCAAGAGTTGTAGACCTGTGGAACGGTTTGGATGATAGTACTGTCTCAGTGGACACTGTCACAGCTTTTAAGAAGAAGTTGGGGAAATTGGGCTATTAGGCATTCCAGGTTAATTTGCAGTGGTTCTAACACAGACTACACGTCTTCTGATCCACTTAAAACCCTTGTTATGTTATGTTTTGTTATGTTTTGTTATGTTATGTTATGTTATATATATTAGGTCTATACTAGAAACATCCAGTGCAGCCAAAAGTCAATTTCTGCTCACAGATCGCACATCACTCAAAGTTGTGGGGCAGTATAAAAATGGAAGTGCTGATGCAAATAAAGCGAATCAGTTTCTGAAACCTACCCGCGGTAACCACACAATAAGAAGCGGGTTTCCGAGGATTCAGCAGGGAACGGTTGGACGACATCCAGGCACAAGAAACCTCCGATGTCTCAAGCATTTTCTCAACTAAATAAACTTGGGTAAGATTTTAATTACACATGCGCAGGCTGGCATTGTGCGCAAGTGTTTTTAGGCCCAATACCTCCAAAAAATCCATGTGCATAAAATTACCCAAACATTAATGCATACATACACACATATAATCAATCAATCAATCAATTTTCGTTTATTCGCCATAGAGTTATCACAGACGCAACTATTACACTTAATGTCGTGTAATGTACACTAATGCAATGTATGCCACTCATAACTAAAGTCCAGTCATATGAACTCCAGATACATACATACATATTGTATCTGGGATTTCATAAAGCGCAGTGTGGAAACCACTCAAAAGAAAAAAAAACAGATTTGCATTTTGGCATATACAAAACATATACAAATTTACATGTAACCTCTTCATCATACGGCATAGGCATAGATCTAGTCAATCGACGACTAACGATTGTATGTGTAGGAGGAACAATTTAGATTAGCTTAGTCATCCTTAAGTACTTGAGAGCGACGGGCTCATACGATATTCTAGAAGGTTGGAAGACAAAATAACTGCAGTTCAGTTATAGTCGATCTGGAGCCTCCGTAGATTTCAAATCAATTTCTGATTGCCTGCAGCATTTCATTTGCTAATTGGATTAACACGCATATGTAAGATAATAATAGATACAGCGCATTTCTGAGGTACACAAAATGCCTTACATTAAGTGAACTGATACAACTAACATACATACACATATGCATATAAACAAACATACATACATGCATGCATAGTTGCACACATATACAAATACATACATGTGTCAGACTTCTAATTTCTGTCTGTAGAATTCTTTATTGTCATTCAATACGAATGTCTCTTGTCGAATACACAGTTCAATAGTAGACGATTGTTCAGTTACTCTGACGATGAGATAGCTACGAGCCTACGACATTGCACCAACTAAAAGAACTTCTATTCTAAACTCTTAAGACGAACGTTTCCTCGCGACCGTCCCATCGCGAGAACTGCCAGACTCTGCCAACTGTCAGGTCCTCACAGAATCATCCTCTTCCAATCCTATATCTCAAAAACTACCTAGCGAGGCCGCTAAGCTATCCCTAGGCTAGTGCCCTTCCCAGCCTCGGGCCTACCGGTATTCATCAGAGGAACCTCTCAATCCTAAAATTATCTTCTGCTTACTCAGAGGATCGCCTGCTTCTCGTCTCAGCCCATAGCTTCTATCTCTGCTTCTATCTCTGCTGTACTGTCTTCTAGATGACCACTTTAAGTCTTGTCCTTCCATCTCTGGCTGTCTAACTCTTATACGGTAACCGTTTTTTGGTTACAGTTTTCGTAACCGGGGGTAAAAAATTACCCCCAATTTATTTTCGTCAAATCTAGGGAAATGTTTAACCAATTTTGGTCATGTTTAATTTATCTGATAGACAAGGACAATAGACAACATTATTGAATGTAATGAGTAAGAAATCTTGAATTAAAATGACGACTCGTTCCAGTATGGCTGTCTAAAGCGAAAGTAGTAGGCCTAATAAGTTGTGAGTCAATGCTACCATGCTACCAGTTTCAGATACTAATCACTGAAGCCAAATGCTGTGTCGTAGTGTTGATTGAAATAACTAACTGCAAGCAACAACAAGCGGCTGTGCAGTGCTGTAATAGTCAGTAACTAATGACGTTTACAAAATTTCACTTGACAAAACTGACAAAATAGAAACATTCAGTGACAAGTACACCCGTAATAGTTTTACTACAGTTTCAGTGGGCATCTTATGCATTCGTATGATATACGTTTTTGTCCATGCTTTCCGCATACAAAGGGATTACATTTGGTACAGCGGTGTTCGACTTTGTGATCAATCTGTCGAGGGCAACTCTGGCCTACACGCAAAAGAAACAAAGAAGTATACGTATGTATAGTGCGCATAAATGTTGCTAAATATTATACACACAGATACGATAATTCATCTATTATCGCTCACTTGCGAGATAGAAATGGGCCGGTAATTTTATACTTTTTATACGAAGTTGCAGAACGTAATGCAACAAACTACACTGAAGAAAACTATGACATGAAAAACCTTTAGAAATTCTCACCTATTTCTTTCGATAGTTTTATGCAAAAGTACGTAAACTACAATAATATAATCCAACAGGAAATGGAAATCACACAGCAAAGAATGACTAATTCATATGCAAAAATACAACAACCACATATCTCCAACAATTCAGTTCTATCAACTACTATGTTTACAAATACATAGTGCAGAAATGATTTATCCAGTACCGGAATATAAAAACCTTATTCTTCATAGTAGTCTGCCGCTAGGTGGCATGCAATGTGGCACAGCTGAAAACGACATTGTGAAGAAAAAACATATCTAGGAAAAGTCACAAAAGCAAAAAGTCTTTTTTTGTTTTATTCAAAAAGAAGCGTACGAAAAAAGTAGACTGGGGGTTATTTTTTACCCCCCGGTTACCGTATAAGGGCTAAGCCAACTATTACATTATATCATTAGCATATCCACTACTGCTCCTACGCCTGAGCCAATTCTATGCTTCATTCTCATTAGCTGACCGCAACTCTAATCTTAGATCTCCGCTAACACATTCCTAACTAAAGCTGCCCACTGAGTATCACTCAATCTCACTACCTACCATTAGGTGACCACTTATCTTGCTGTCTACCTGACATTGTACCTATGTTCCTATCTGCTATGACATTGCGGACGTCATCTGACTGCCTGCTACCGTTCCTATCTCACTGTCAGTTCCTATCTCACTGTCCGTCTAACTAAATGTCTAACCAACTCTCCATATTTCCCTATGCCCGCTTGACCGAATGCCTATCTATCTCAGCCAGTATTGCTGCCCATAAATCACAACCAATATACATCGTTTCTTACCAGTCAATCTATAGTCTCTTAACCTACACTCGCCTACTGTCTTATACTATGCATTGCAGTCACTTCTATATCGACTGTTTGACTGTCTCATGCATGCATAAATTGACATAGGACACATAGTGCATCTCGTCAACGTATAATTAATGAAACCTTATAGGAATCAGCTTCCTAGAATTATAGGAGTGGCAGGTACTCAGTCCAATGGTTTCATATCCCAAATGGGGTTAGGTAGGGCTATGGCTATTTCACCATACCTATTGACAGGGCTTTTTTTCAGCCGGAACGAGCCGGAACGGCGTTCCGGCACCTTTTTTAGCAACTAAAAATATTTTTTTTATTTTAATAATAAAAACAATAATTTTGTAATTTTAATTTAATTTAAGTGTTTTTGAACTGTTCTCAGTGTTTTTTCAGACCCCTACCAACACCCAACCCCGTTTTCCCCGTGATTTTAGCCCGCCCATAAATGTTGCGTTCCGGAACCTATTGTTCCGTTCCAGAACCTTTTTTTCTAGAAAAAAAGCACTGCCTATTGAACATCCTAACACAGATTATATGATCACTTTGGTAGCAGAACTGCAGGAGCCGATTCATTGCTATGACGCGTTTAGCCAGGGCTTTGAATTGATGATAGCTATTGAGGTCCCCAGATAGATTAGAACAGTCATGGATTTATTACACTCTCAGTAGAGTACCAACACCAAATTAAGAAACGTTAACGAAACTAGATTAGATTATATATTATGGTGTTTCCCTATAGACATCATACCCACAACCGTCGCTACCTACCACCTATCTACATACCCACCTGATACTAAAACTTACTAAACGCAAACCACACCTTACTTACAACCTATAGTATCTACCCAACTAACTGCCTACCTCCCTACATACCTAAGAACCCACTATACCGGTTACTATATCGTACATAATTTATTGTAGATACGTATCCACTAAACCAGTTTTTTTTATCATTCATTCGTCCATCCATTCACACACCCTACCAACCAGTCGTTCATCCATTCACAAATCCAGCCATTCAGTCACACATTCGCTTACCCATTCATACAATGACTGTACATATGTGTGTGTATATATATATATATACTTGTGACAGGATATATATATGTATATATATATATATATATATATATATATATATATATATATATATACTAGGGTGTTCCCATCTACTATGGAAAAATTTCATATCATTTATTTATCTTTCCCCAACCCGCCATTTGGTGATCCATGGTATAGAAACTACATTGCCAAATTTTTTTAAAGATACAATAATATTTAGAACTTGCAAAAGCCAGTTG
Source organism: Allolobophora icterica (assembly GCA_963556255.1). Classification (NCBI taxonomy): domain Eukaryota; kingdom Metazoa; phylum Annelida; class Clitellata; order Crassiclitellata; family Lumbricidae; genus Allolobophora; species Allolobophora icterica. Next base: position 45,868,604 of record OY744613.1, on the reverse strand, counting down.
CATTTCTGCCAAAATATGTTTTTTCAGATTTTTCAGGAAATATTTGTAAATTATGACTTCATCACAATAACAAAGGTGTATCTTCTGACAGCAACACATCCGATATATCATCAGAATCTGAGGTTGGACCTACAATGCCAAAACTTTCAAAACTAAAGTTTAGAGGAGAGTCTACTTTGTTACACCTGAAGAGCTGCACTTAATGCACCTGATACTAACCATAGAAAAGCTGCTTACATAATTTCAGCAATAGCTTCTACAGGGATTATGCTAGGTATACAAAACAATGGTAAGACCGGTGATACTATATGGAGCAGAGGCCTGGGCGCTGACAAAAAGGGATGAAGGGTTACTGGAGAGAACAGAGATGAGAATGCTACGATGGATAATTGGGATCTCACTGAAGGACAGGAAAAGAAATGTGGACATCAGAAAGAAGCTCGGGGTGGCATGTATAACTGACAAAGTACGAGAGACTAGGCTGAGGTGGTATGGACATGTAATGAGAAAAGAGGATGATAGCTGTGTGAAAAGAATCATGAATGCAGAGGTATATGGACGCCGCAGTCGGGGACGACAGAGGAAGAGATGGGAAGATACGATACAACAAGACCTAAAACTCCTCAAACTGAAGAAAGAAGATGCTGAAGAAAGAAACAAGTGGAAGAGAAGGATCCGAGTGGCTGACCCCTCTCCAAAGAGGGATTAATTCGAGCCTGAAGGGAAAGAAGAAGAAGAAGCAATAGCTTCTACAGGACAACTCCAGCAAGATGTTGAGGAGCTCATCTTAAGTCCAAGTGCCATTTTCAGAGCAGGAATAAAACATCGTGAACTTTTTACTTCAGAAATCAAGGCTTCCTTTGATTAAGTCGTGCCACTTGTCTTGCACTGGGATGGAAAAATAATGGATGATCTACTTCCAGTGATATTTTACTTCTAAAAATAATTCCTAATTCAGTTCTAATTCAGTTCTGAGCTCTTGAATTTTACTTCTAATTCTAATTTTACTTCACAAATAATTTTACTTCTCATTCCTATTTTAGTTCTCAAATAATTTTACTTCTTATCTTAGTTTTCCAAATAATTATTAATTTCCGCGCTGTAAAAGTTTGCATCGCTTGCATGCAGAAACGCTCCAAACTTGTCTCGAGAAAGAAACAACTGAAGTAAAACAAGGGCTGAAACGTCTAACAATGCAGCATCTATTCCCCTCCCAAGACTTGTAATGCTTTTATTTTTTCTGGCAAGTGCTGTTCCGCAAAGTCTGGGATTTTCTCAGTTGGTTCTTGGCATGTAGATCGGCTGTATCCTCGTCAAAATGAAAAATCCCAAAGCGGTCTATCTCGTTTCCTTCCAGCCAATATTCTCGATAAACTCGTAATTTTACAATTTAGCCATCGAACCTAAATAAAAAAATGGCGTATGAAACTGAGGTCGTTAGTACGCAAGCAAGGATTCTATATTAGTGCTCATTTCCTTCTTGTATAAAAGGTCCTTGGTATGCAAGTGAGACAATTAGGCCTATTAGACAACGAAGACCAAAGAGAAAAATGAATGGTATGCGCAGAGGCTTCATATCAACGAAAATTTTCCAATGGATTATGTGTTTGGAACACGTGCAATTTTGCTCCCCTTCACCTCAATTTAAGTTAAGCACCACAAGAAGTAAAATGATTTTACTTCTTAAAATAATTGTTAATTTCGTTCATAATTTTAGTTCGGCAAATAATTTCTAATTCAATTCCTAATTACGTTTTTTCTGCTGAAATAATTCCTACTTTTACTTCTAGTTTTCGTTAACGAAATCATTTATTTTTACTTCTAATTTTAGTTTTCGTTAACGAAAATATCACTGTCTACTTCCAGTTTTGGTATCAGGAAAGAATATGGTAAAGTTACTCCCTGTCCCAAAACTTCACAGTGGAACAGCGGTTACCATGTCAAGAGCAGTTGTGGAAATCATGGATAATTGGGATTGACAAAAAGCATTAAAGAACTTTGTTTTGATACTACTGCGTCAAACACTGAACTTAAGAGTGGAATTTGTATTTGTTTAGAGACTGAGCTTGGCCAAGAACTTCTGAACTTAGCTTTTCATGTGTCAGAGAATATGCTAGAAAAAGTGTTTAGCCTCCATGATGTCACGCAATCTCCAAACCTGGAACTGTTTGTCCATTTTAAATACCTCTGGGCAAGAGTACACCAAGCTTCATTTTGAACCGCGATGGAAGACGAGAGTATGTAGGGTAGAATTGCTCCATGGAAAGACAGTGTTATTGAGTTTCCTGTAAACCAACTCGAGAAATTCCAGCCAAGAGACGATTATGGTGAATTGCTGGTGCTGTCGATTATTTTTTTAGGCGGCCTTCCTCCTTGTTGTACAGTTCAGATATCCAGGAGCTACACACCATGCTCGCTGGATGGCTAGGGCGATTTATTCTCTAAAAATGTGGCTATTCCATAACCAATATGAACCTTTGCAAGCAGGGTCAATCGGATCAAGAAAAACTCGTGGAATCTCTTACAGTGACACACTATGGAAACATCTGAAAGATGTTTGCCTTTTTGTTACTGCGATTTAGATCAAACACTGATTCAAAAGTCCGCTATCAACTGCAGCTCCAAGAAATTATCTTGCCTTGCTCTCCGCACTATCGTGACTGTCGTCATATCATAACAAGAAAGTGGCAATGGCTGCTACAAAAGCATTTAATCGCCATTTGTGGTATCTCTCTGAAGTCTTGGCTGGATTTGGTGTTTTTGACAACAAAGTCACAGTTGAAGGAGATTAATGGTCAAGAACCTCAATGAAAATGAAGGATCTGAGGAACTACCAAAATGCATTCTACCTTTGCCTGAACCATCACTAACGGGATTACATGATTTGGTCACAAAATCTACTGTGAAATTTTTGAGATCCTTGGGTAGTCTGAAGACTTCATGCAATGTGATTCAATGGGAACTCCACGAAACATACAGAAGAGACCAGAATATTGTTCAATCGATCAGAGTAGTTAATCACCTGGCAGAACGAGGAGTCGTTCTTATCCGAGATTTAACTCTTCCGTAACATGCAATGAAGAACAAAAGCAGTTCTTGCTGCAAGTGGTAGAAGATCACAGAAATAAGTTTTCAGAACCAACGAAGGCTAGTGTGTTAGAACGAATCAGGCCAGTTAATGTTGTTTGACTGAAATAACTAACTGGTAACTATAACTAGTATAACAGACTAATAGTATGTCGTAATATACTAAATATAGTACTATATAAAATACATTTTACAGTTACAGTATTAATATACAGTATACATTAGACTCACTAGTGTAATACAAACAGTATATTCAATTCATTTATTAAAACGTTTTCCGGTATAGATTTTCATACTAATAAAACGAAATTCACAAACATTTTGAGCGGTTTGTGCAAGTCCTAAATATTAAAATAATCTGTTCAACTTTTTTACTGGAGTTTAATAACAGCTTGTATCACGCAATAGTGGGTTGAGGAGTAACTTTTGGACACTTTCATTGTTTGGGAAAACCCTAATATAATACATGTGTGTGTGTGTGTGTATGTGCGCGTGTGTGTGTAGGTGTGTGTGTGTGTGTGTGTGTGTGTGTGTGTGTGTGTGTGTGTGTGTGTGTGTGTGTGTGTGTGTGTGTGTGTGTGTGTGTGTGTGTGTGTGTGTGTGTGTGTGTGTGTGTGTGTGTGTGTGTGTGTGTGTGTGTGGGTAGGTGTGTGTGTTTTGTTTTGTCTGATTTGAGTTTGTTTTGTTTTTGGTGGATTATTCTCATCGTTTGCGTGCATGCATGCTAGTGTGACAGAGAGTGCTGTAGAAAGTTGACTGTCCAGGTTTGGTTTGTTATTATTTGCATGGAACGTTGGGACGCTGTCAAACATTAAAATCCCTGTCAAACTGCCTTAGTAGTCAAAGAATGGTGTGGAAAAGAAGAACTCTACCACCATCAAAAGAAAGTCATAACATCTAGAAGAGAAGACAATCAATTGCGAGAGAGTGTAGCAATGATCCTGAACAAGAAAGCAAAGAAAGCAATGGCTACCAGTTGATGTCAAAACGATTAATGTCTTCAAGGTTTCGCACAAAATTTGGCAAAATGAGAGTCATCCAATCCTATGCACCGACGACAACAGCTACGGAGGAAGAAATTTATACATTTTATGAACAACTTCAGCACGGAATTCAGAGACACGACAAACTCGTCATGTCGGGATTTTAATGTATAGGTCGGCAAGACAGCGACACATGGAGAGGCACCATTGGTATATTTATTCGAATGCCATGAACGACAGCGGAGGAAAATCCTCCAGTTACGTTATATGTGAACGACTTGAAGATGATGAACACGTTCTTTGAACAAAAGAAACTGCAGAGGAAATGGACATGGCCATCACCCGATGGAAAGACACAAAACCTGATGACTGTATCCCAATAAACAAAAGATGGAGCTCAAATGTGACGGACTGCAGATCATTCGATGCGCAAATCGGGTCCTATCGCAAGCTAGTAATAGCCAACTTGAAAAGCAGAATAAGGAGAGGAATCCAACCAACAGAGAACATCAATTATGATTCCAAGAAACTTACACATAAAGACATCCGACAAAAGTACAAAGACGAGTTAGTGAGAAACATACAGATCAACTCATAGGACAGCAAAAATTACAGAGGCATTAGTTTGCAGAGCATTCCAGGAAAGGTTTTAACCAAAATTATACAAAACAGAATGAAGCAGTATCTTGAGAGAGCCCTTGCAGAAGAGCAAGCCGGATTCAGACCAGGAAGAAGCACAATTGACAAACTATTCACAATGAGACAGATACTCGAAAGTTAGCATAGAACGCAAACAGAAAATCTTCATCAACTTCATAGACTTCAAACGAGGATTCGACAGTATATGGCATGATGGAATGTGGAGAGCGATGCAAAACGCAGGAATGCCAGAGTAACTGATCAAACTTGTACAAGAGATATATCGAAAATCATCAAGTGCCATAAAAGTAGATAAAAAAGATCACAGAATACTTTCACACGAAAACTGGAGTACGAGAAGGATGCATCTTATCTCCATAATTATTTAACCTAGTGTTAGAAGCAGTAATGTCACTCAGCCTTAACAACACCGAGGCAGGAATAAAGCTAAATGGAGAGCTCGTGAATAATCTCCGATTTGCTGACGACATTGGTCTCCTCACCAGAAGCGAGCCAGAACTACAGGATATTACGACACAGATCGACGAATCCAGTAGAAGGTTTGGCCTAATGATCAACGCAGAGAAAACTAAAACAATGGTGGTTGAAAATACCAAAGAGACACCAATAACTATCGCAATCCAAGAAGAGGCCATTGATCAAGTAGAACAATTCGTCTATCTAGGAGGGCTAATAAACGCTGACGGCAGCAATGAAAAAGATATACAAAGAAGAATTGAACGCGCTTCACAAGCATTTATAATAATGAACAGGATATGGAGGAGCAGAGAATTGACAAAGAAAACCAATACAAATATATACAAGACAATGATACAACCCATTTTCCTAAAATTATGGATCGGAATGTTGGACAATGCGATAAGCCGAAAACAAGATGAGAGAAGATTCTTACAGCAGACATGAGCCGGCTGCGGAAGATCGCAGGGATTTCAAGAGAAAAATAAGAAACGATGACATAAGACAATTATTAGTCATTAAAACAACTCTACTAGACAAAGTCGTTGAACGAAAATTCCGATGGGTTGGACATGTAGAGAGAATGCCAGTTGACCGAATCCGACACAGTGCACTACATGCAAAATTTGAAGAAAAAGACAAAAAGGCAGACCAAGACTACGCTGGATAGATAATATAACTGAGGATGTGACATCACTTGAACTAACACTGAGGGGGTGTGAAATAGACTTGACAAATGACCGAGGACAATGGCTGGCGTCAGGAACTGATAATGACTATGGTGATTGGGTTGATGGCCAGGGTTAACTATGAGTCACTCACTGAGGACGGCAGAAGACATGGACAACCTGCGGAGCGAAGAGGGCTGAAGACACGCTAAGACAAGACAAGACAAAAAATGCATTTGGTCTTACCGTTCCTACATTTCAATTATAGGCTATGTTCTAGTAGACAGACACGGCGGCATATCACAGACGGTTGAGAAGAATACTTCATATATCATGGGGGGGGGGCAAAATAACCAACAAGACCGTAATAGAAAAGACAGGACAAGAAACCATGGAAAACATCATCAGAATGAGAAGATTGTGATGGAAGGGGCATGTCTTCCGCATGGACGACAGCTGGAGAGCACAGCAAGTAATGAACTGGGACGCTGGAGGGAAAAGGAAAAGAGGAAGGCCGAGAAAGAACTGGCCGCAGACAATCAGAGATGACCTGAGATATCTGGAGCTGACGTGGGAGGAGGCGGAGGGGCTGGCAGTGGACAGAGGATGGCGGAGGAGATGCGTCGAACAATGTGGAGACCTGAACCGGAAGGACTAAGTACAACTACTGCTATCTCTCGAATTATCTTCGAAAAAACCGCTATCTGTATCTTCTTCTCGCTCATTTCGCTCTGTAAATCGCCTTGATCTTTTTGTTATCAGGGTTAAAACTGCCTTGGCAGTTTGATGTAGTGGGTACCAGGATCTGGAAGGACCTTCCCCTCTGCTCAGAGCCAACCTAATTACTGGCTTTTCCTCATCGGTCTCGCGTTATCTAAAGGCATTTCTGTTTCCCCGGAGATACTATGCTGAGAGCGCCTCTGAATAGTTATTCTGCGAGACGCGCTTTATAAATTTCTAGATACAATACTAAGTAAGTAAGCAAACAACTTATTCTTGTTTTAAAAATTCAAAACAACTAACCTATTGAAATCGATAGAAAAAGACACACAAGTTGACGCACTCCAAGTGAAAGAGACATTCTTCTAATCCGGCAAAAATGAATGAGTCCTCAATCTTTTTGGATTAACGAAGAAAAGAAGATACCGATCTTTTCATTACTGTTTAGTGTCTCAGCTTAAATTACGAACTTGCAATACGTCTATATTTCGTTTATTTCCAACTGGTAGAACCACGAACAAGCAGATCTTCAAATATCTCTGCTTATCGGGGATATGAAGTTGACATTACAATGACGCCTAATCTCAAGTATAGTTGTACATGGGCACTTCAGGATTGAACTATGTACGATCCTAAAACGACAAAAAATGCCGTATCGACTTCGTGCGAATATCAATGAATTAATCACGGGAAATGTCATTAACAGCGGTCGTCGAAACTTTGTTCATTTTCAGCTGTCATAAAATATACACTGTGTCCCGATGAAAAGTAGACCCCAAGAAAAAGTGTTATGACTCGGTCAAAACGTTTAGCATTTGCCTGAAATTTTAAAAACAATAACACTAGCCCTATTACCACCAAATCGTAACGCCGTTTGGAAATGTTGGTGAGTTTCTCAAGTTAATCAACGTTTGGGATGCAGTACTGAAAAGGGGTAATTTCCAACATACAAATTTTTTACAAACGTTTATGGGTTTACTTTTCATCGGACGGCTACTTCACATTCAACAAGACAGTGCCCCTGCGCACCGAGCACGTGAGACCATTGCTCTGCTGTCCCGGGAGACATCCGACTTCATATCCCCGCAGCTGTGGTCGCCCAACAGTCTAGGCCTGAATCCAGTTGACTATCAAATCTGGAGTGTAAGCTTACTGGAGGAGCGCGTTTATCGTTCCCGCATTCGTGACGTTGATCACCTGATGGGTCTGATTGAAGAGTGGCAGCTGTTTGACCACATGATCATCGACCGGGCCATCAAACAGTGGCGTCCACGTCTACGGTCGTGTGTCCGTGAAAAAAGAGGACATTTTGAACACCAGCTGTAGCCGAACTTCACTTCCTTATGGCTCTTGTATGTTGGAAATTTCTCCTTTTCAGTACTGCACCTCAAACGTTCATAAACTTGACAAACTCAATAACATTTCCAAACGGTTTTACGATTTGGTGGTAATATGGCTACTCTTGTTGTTTTTAAATTATCAGGCAAATTTTAAAAGTTTTGACTGAGTTACGACAATTTTTCTTGGGGTCTACTTTTCACCGGGACACAGTGTAGATATACACAAAATATATAGCACAAATGCATATAAACGCCACCTCAGACTCACCCGTGCGCAATCTTGGCGTTACCTTTGATCCACATCTATCTTTCTCTAACCACATCTCCCACCTCTCGCGCACCTGTTTCATACAAATTTGTGACCTGCGTCGCATTCGACGCATGCCTAACTTTAAAACTACATCCACTATACTTTCCTTTTTCTACTCCAAGCTTCATTGCTTCCATTTCCATTCCACTTTCCTCAACCTCTAATCCGGCCAAAATAAGCGTCTATATCTCTGCCAAATTTCACTCGGCGAAGCTGTCACGAGGGCGCATCCTCTGTCCACTGCCAGCCCATCCGCCTCCTCCCACGTCAGCTCCAGATAGCTTAGGTCATCTCTGATGTTTACCTGCTTAAGTGGGGGGGGGTTAAGTCTATAGTTTAAAGAAAAATCGCAAACAATGACTCAGTATTATAGATGGCAGCCATTAACAGAAGTTTCAAACTATAACTGGAAATAGAAATACAAACACTAGAATGACAAGGTCGTTGATGACGTCATTGAGATGGTTTAAAACAAGAAGTGCCTTTGGTGGAAAGAAAAGTATACAGCACATCGTTTTTTACATTTAATTACAATATAAACTTAGCGTCTAATGCTCAGTGCATACAAAATACATACATTGTCAATGCAAATTTCAAAATGGTCAAATTTCCCCAGATTTGGCCAAAAAATCCCCAGATCCCCAGATCTATGGAAAATCCCAGCTCTGGCAACATTGAGCAAAGTACCTTCGCGAACTCTTCTCCATACATCTACCGCGCTCTACTCGAAAATCTTTGTTTACTGTGTTTATTGGATGTCTCTACACCAAGACGCGTTTAGCATTTGAACAATGAATAATATACTTACTTATTTATTTGTTAAGTTTATTTAACCACGGTCGGAGGAGGTCGCCACTGTATAATGGTTTACATATGGAAAATCTGTAGTTTCTTGTGCGTCAGATTGTAAAGGTTAAATATATGTGACCTCGGCCGAGAGAAGGGACCACTTGTCGCAAATGGACTTATTAGCAGTTTCCACAAGCTTACTCTCTTTGTGCTGTCGGCTCTAGGAGCCCTAGCGATCGTCATGTTACACAGTCTCCGTTGCCGTCTTGCTACTTCCCCAGTAGCCCTTGAGTCGCGCATTGGCCTGGGAGTCCCTCCTCAGCGCTTCGGCCTGGGAGTCCCTCCATCAGCGACCATCGGCGTGGTTTGGTGTGTCGCATGACGATTTTCTTGGCATGATTAACAGGGGTGGTTTGCCATTGCCTTCCCCTGGTTTTGCCTGCCGTGCCCGTTCGTTCCCTTCCTAGGAAGGGTACCAACGGTCCGCACCACGAGAAGGTGGGCACGGAGGACTTTGGTTTACCAGCCCAGGTCGGATCCGAGTCTACGCTCATCAGAGTCGTCGGTCAGGTCGCCTCCCTGCTTTACTCTGTAACAGAGTGACTGGTGAACCTTTGCGGACAAGCTCACACCTTAGGTAAAATGAGGAAAAAATTTCAGAGCGTTTGGCCCATAATTTATGCACTTTTTCACAAAAACATAAAATATCATTTGGCGGGAAATCGGATAAAAAAATTTCATGTGTCCCTACCCAATCCACTAATGCCTAAATATAGTCTTAACGCATGAAGTAGCATAAGATTCGTTATAGCACAGTGAGTCCGAGCTACAGATTCATTAATTAGACTCAAAAATCAATATAATGGTTTAGCGTAAAAACACGTATTCCGGCTAATCTAGAAAGCGACAAGTGGTCCCTTCTCTCGGCCGAGGTCACATATGAGTCTGCTACATGCAGGAATCAATCAACTCTCAACGGGTCAATAGGCCTATTATGAGGATGAGTAATCGAAGGCTTTGATACGTTATTAAATATAATTCGAACAAAAGACTTTACGGAAAGATTTCTCGATCTTAGTGATCTAAGTGATATTGAAAAGATTCAAGTGAGAAAGGCTCACTGTGGAATAGTGTGGCAAACCTAGGGTTGCCACAATATGTTTACTTCAGGGCTGGAGCACTTAAGAGGCGAACTTAGTCATCCCCGACCTGAAGTTATTTTCTATCGTATTTGTTTTAATTGCATCATATAAGAATGTAAGCTTATACTAATGGCTAAGCTTTTCTGTACGAAAGAAATCAATAGCCTGAAGAGTTAGCTACGATCACCAATCTAGCACCCTCACCGTATTCGCTGTAACAGGTGAACATTTGTTCTGGACGTTAAGTGCTATAGTTGCATCTGTGATAACTCTATGATGAATAAACGAAAATTAGGATAGTTCAATTTTTTATAGTTTTATCCCTCATAGTTAGTTGACGTGAATTTCTGTTAAGGTGGCTTGGAGTCTGGCAGTTGTTTTCGGGCGGTTGAGAAGGTGGGATCTCCGGAAGATGACCTCATTGAAAGGTCACGCGTCTAATGACACGTCTGGACAATCTTTCGGCCGTTGTTCAAGAGCTACAGGAAGTTTCATGATATCGGTTTTCTTTAACCCTCGAGGGCCCAAGCTATTTTTGGTACACGAATGCCCAACGGGGGGGGGGGGGGGTCCGACCGGACCCCAATGTTTTCATTGTGATATCTGGAGAACGGATTGGAATATTTTAACGGGATTTGGCTTGTTAAAATCAAAATTCAATTTGCATTCGACTGATATGTGGTACCGGGTATTTTACAATAACGTGCGCTAAAGATATATTTCTGTTCTGGTAAACCATGTGCCAGTATGACCATCATCCGCATATCTTGGGGGTGTCCTTGGTATATGCTATGGTTGTGGGCTACAGGGTGGTAGAATAATGACGTAAAATATATCATACGAAGCCCAATTGAAGGCTTTAAGATGTCCTAAAACCATTTTTACAATCTCTTACCCGTTCTAAAGTTATCCGTGGAAAAGCGGGTCTGGGGGTTTAAATAAAACACGAAAATTCAGTAATAATCTCCCGATTGTTGTTGCCAAGTGGCTCCTTAGAAACGAGGACATGAATAGTCAGGCAGTAGGGCTGGTCTAATTTAAGGCTGTCAATTTAGAGTTACTGTTTCAATGCAGGCCTGTCATTGATGTGATCGCCGGTGTGCGCTATAGAAGTTTATGCCTTGAATTCTGCTTTCTCATGGTCATGTGTTTAATCGCCTATAGTTACCAACGTGAGGGTACGCTAGAGCAAACGTAAGGGTAGGCTAGAGTTAGCGATCATTAAACAACTCTGTGTTTTAAGTTGACTGACTGTCGAGATTATCGTCTGCACTTTGATATAATGTTTCTTAAAGAAAATAACGAGTTGTAATCATCTCATGAACCTGGTGTTCTGAGACCCTTTCCTGAAACAAGTCTATCTTACTATCCACTCAGAATTTATGAGTGAGTTAGCTGAAGAGATGAGGAATAGAGGTAGTGAATTAGAGAGAACGTGGGAGTTTAGAATCCAGGACGAGAAGGAGGTATCTTGCCCTGGTGCCTTGGCCTTGTCTTATATCTCGGAATAATCCACAATTAAGTCTGCCTGGGGTCGGAATCGAACCGGGATACGTTTTCAAGGACAACCGCCGTCCTCCACCACTACGCAACCTATTTCAGGGAGATGAACCGATCGCAGCGATGCTTTGTTGCTGAATTTTTGCACTTCTGGACGATAGGGTAACACGGGTACCTAATGAAGTAGAGCAAAGGAATGAAACAGAACGATAAACACAGCTCCCTAAGAGAATGGAAAGAAAATTCACGTAATGTATAAGATATTAAGTAGTTCGGCGCGTTTTCCTAATATATGTAAGTATCCCGTGCAGGCGAAAGTTTCACGTGCACAGTCCGACAGTATGCATTCGATAGGTCTTCTTAACCTTGACTATCTATCACTCCCACTGTCACCTTAAATATTACATGATCATAAAGTCATTTAGCGCAGTTACAGTGTTGATGTCAAACATTGGGTAAAGCCGTCAGAATAACAACTATTCATATAGAGTCTTGTAGACATTCGTGTGTAATTTAGTCAGTGCAATTATCGGCTGATGCAGGGCACGGCCTTCAAGATAGGAGCAGGCCAGCTGCAACGATGTGTGACGTCATCAGCGGAGGTTCACTCAGTAGGCCGTGGTTCATTGAAGTGTTTATTTAGCAGAAAGCAGTTAGCATTATTTTTATTTATTTTTTACTGGTGTAGACAGTTAAACTTAGCAGTGACATTTAAAACAATGTAGAGCTAATAGAAAATGCATATGAAAAAAGTAATAATTTAATAACAGAAAACAAACTAATAGAATATGTGTTTATTAAGTGCATTTAGAGAATTTAAAAGCTAACAAACTGTGCACTTGAAAACCAATAGTTCCAAAAAGCAAGACAAACTAAACAATGGATAATGTGTGGGTATATTTAGAACAATATAAAGCTAACAGAAAATGTACAGATAATCTAAACGAGTGAAAACAATCCACAAAATAGATTGCGTGTTCAAAATAATGACTACAGTAAGAACATAAGAATATTAATTTTCACAAGTATACTTATAGTAAAATGACAAAAAATGTGTAGTATTCACTGAACATAATGTTGAATATCTGTCATAAATATACTAGTAGTGTTAAATAGAAATGTTTAAGTTAACTGATGCTTCTAAATATAGGTCATTTTCCAACAAATGTTGCCAATTTCCTTTAATTTTTTCCGACTTTTCAGGCTTTTTGTCATTTGCAAGTTTTGTATAGTTATTCAACATTATGTTTGCAGCATTGAAAACAGATTTATATACAAACGTTTTGATGTTGCATTACCACATTCACAGGTGTTATCTAAATGATTAATGCAATCCAAGCTGACATCGACCACTAAGTCTCTCTGATTTGTTACAGTTTCGTATTTTTTTTAGAAATGATCAAATTAAAAGAATGCTTTCGTCTAAAGAATCGATTCATGCCAAATGGAAAAATTGAGAAAGCCGGATCGCAAAGTTTATATAAAAGACAAACGATACACTTCTAAAATATTTTAACCCTGGAGAAGGAGCTAAATCCCTCTGGAAGACAGTTAATCAACTGACAAAGAAAACATCTCATGATCAACCTTCACCTTCTGTCAACGCAGACAATCTCAATAACAATTTTACTGACCCCAATTACTCTGCACCTTTCTATAAATCCACCGCTGCCCCCCCCCAACGGATACTCATCAATGAAACCAGAATTGTCCAATTGCTTGATCATCTTAAGCACACAGCATAAGGTCATGACGGCCTTCCAGCTTGGTATCTTATGCTCACTGCCCCTGGTTACTCTAGTATATTTGCAACACCGATCAATCATTAGTACTTTCCTTCGTACCTAGCCAATGGAAAACTGCAATTATCAGACCTAAGGCTAAGGTCCTCCACCCTTCTCAACCGTCCGACTACCGTCCAATCTCAGTCCTTCCTGTACTTTCCAGACTCGTTGAACGTATAGTTGTCCAGACTTACATTTATCCCAGTGTTCAATATATGCCAAAACACATTTCTCTCCATGATCAGTTTGCCTTTAGACCCACAGGCTCAACTACTCCCGCCATCACTTCCATTATACATCATGCCACTGATCTTCTTAAAAACAACGACCATGTGGTAGGCCTAATCATCTCAATGGACTTTTCAAAAGCTTTTGACTCTATCAGCCACTCTGCTATAGCTCAATTACTAGCTTCTCTTCTCCTCCCATACAGCATTTATAATTGGTTAATTAATTACCTTCATGGTAGGAATCACTATACCATATACACTGGAATTAAATCCATCCTTATCTCATTCAACGCAAGTATTGTTCAAGGCTCTCTCTTCGGCCCTACAGCATAGGCGTAGCTACATTGAGGCAAGAGGAGGCATTTGCCTCCTCTTGTGTTTTTAGATTTAAAATGTTTACTTCGGTTATTATAGCCCTGCATCCGTTGCACAACGCCATTAGAGGTGGATGTTTGCCTCCTCTTGAACGGAAGAAATCCCCCAAAAAGGTCATCAAATTTTTTCTGTCGAAGAAATACCCGAAAAAAGAGTCCTTTGTACTCCCCACCTGTCAATCAAGATGGCTGGCAGTGGTTGCCTCCTCTTCAGTGTTTAATCTAGTCCCCCTCTTCTGAGGGGGGAAACAAGGTTTGTCGGGGGGACCAACAAGGGCGACCTTTTCGGGGATAATTTCATCCGTATTCCAACGTCCAACGACCTTTTTTGGGAATATCAACTTTTAAAAAGTTGATGACCGTTTTTTAGTAATTCATCTCCCTTTTCTGATTTTATTCTTAAACTAAAACTTTGACGACCTTCTTTTAGGAATTCATCTCTCAAAAACTGTCATATATTTTACTCTGTAATTTTATTCTTATATTACTCGTTTACTCGTCTCTTGGGGAGCGCAACATGTATCCTGGGAGGGGATTTCCCTCCAAGAAAGGTGTCTAGATTAAATATTGCTGGCCTCTGGGGGAGGGAACCTCCTGGAGGAGAAATACCCCCCTTCCAAAAGGTGTCTAGATCAAACACTGCCTCCTCTTGAATTTAAGTCTGGCTACGCTCCTGCCCTACAGCATTTATTGTCTGCACTTCTGACATCCATCCCATTCACTACCAAAATCGTCTATCCAAATATGCTGATTTTATTTATTTATTTTATTCCGGATATTTCTATAGCGCCTCTCGAAGTCTACTACTACTCAAAGGCGCTCCCGACTACAACATTGATACTGTGCCAGAATTTTCACGCCGAAGCGCCACGAGCAACTGCGTGTGAAGGACTTGCCCAAGGTCCGTACGCAGCGGCTAGAGTGGGATTTAAACCTGGAACCCTCCGGTCACAAGGCGCCTAACTTACCACTGAGCCACCACCCCACGCTGATGACCCTACCTCTTCATTGGATCTAACTCATTACACACAGCCGAAACAGAACTTCAACACATCGACAACTGGTCAAAAGCAAAGAATTTGAAAATAAACTCAACTAAAACTCGTGAAATGGTTGTGATCAAACGTAATCAATCTTCACTCGCTGACAAACTTTCTATCACTGGAGTTACATGTTCCATTTCCATCAAAGTTCTTGGTATAACCATTGGAGAAAAACTAACAGTGTCAGAACACATCAACCAAGTTTTTAAAAGTTGCTCCTCTTCCATATTCGCACTAAAAACACTTAAAAATCACGGCGCATCTGTAGATTCTCTTCACTTGATAACCAATGCAACCGTTATAGCAAGAACAATGTATGCTTCTCCTTCCTGGTGAGGCCTAGCTGACGAAAAAGACAAATCTCGCCTGGAACGCCTAATGAACAAACTTAAACGATCCGGCTATATTCACGCTAATTCTCCCTCTATCGCAGAGCTTGCAAACAAAGCTGAAACTGTATTATTTAAAGCTGTCCTGTGTAATGAAAACCACTCACTAAGATGACTTTTCCGTAACCATCATTTAACTCCCTATTTTATTAGAGACAGACCTCATGACTTTAACCTCCCTGATAAAGACTCACGAAACTTTATTTCTTGTATGTTATTTGTATTGTATTGTATTGTATTTAAGAATTTATAAAGCGCCTCTCGCAGTGCAACCTAATCAGAGGCGCTCCCAGTGCGAGGAGCTCCGTGAGAAAAGAATAGTCTTAAGACAGCGAGAAGTAGCAGAAATTCCCCTTTTGCCAACTCATACTAAGCTATTACCTACACAATTTTATTTTTTATGTACACCTACAGCGTTTTGCCTGTTGTTCTACAAACAGACATTACATTACAGTCAGCTAAAGGTAGGAATAATAGGTTGAAAGAGACAATCTGCTTATCGTCACCGTTGAATTCTGAGGTCGGTTTTAGTTTAAGTGCCAGCTGGACGCCGTCGCCACACATGGAGTCTGATTCGATGAATGTCAAACTACACACGCCCTAGAGATGAGCTCAGAATAGAGACGACTTTCAGCATGTGGTGGAAGCGACATCGTTCCAGAGGGACACGTCATAGATTACGATGATGACGATGATAATGATGATGATGATGATGATGATGATGATGATGATGATGATGATGACGACGATGATGATGAAGATGTAATACATTTGTGAAGGTGTCTGAGATAGCTGAATTGTTTTAGTGAAATGCCAAGAATTCCACCACGAATATTAAAGGTTAATATTCGTAAATATTATTTATATTATATGGTTATGATTAGCATTGATGGTTAACAGTCATGTTCTGGCTCTCGAGGCCGTTAACGTCGACTTCGCCTATGCCAGGATACCGTGTCGGCTGTGGCTGGCGCTCAGTAGTATTAGTAGTTTCAGTTTAACCACACTAGGCTTGGGACTGGCACTGCCAGAGTACGAACAGTGGCGGAGTTCTGGCGCTTTTTATTCCACAGTTTAACGTCGTCCTATGACATAAAAGGCCGTTGACAACAATTTAGATCATAATTATATAGTGCAGTAAAACCAAGTTTTGACATCTGTAAGACACGATTTAAAGGTGTCAAAACCAGGCTTGGACTGGGCCACCGGGACACCGGGAAATTCCCGGTGGGCCGGTCGCTCACGATTGGAATGGGTCGGCCGCCCCTAAAGAAAATAATATAATTAAAAAATATTATGATGTTTTAGATCGATTTCTTAATTCTAAATTCTAGTGTTATAAATTAGAAAATATTGACAGTGCATGGTTGTTACCAAGAAACTTGTACTGCCACGTTAAACGTGTGGCTACGTTCCAAAATTCACTATAACTTACCGTTGACTGGTGACCGGTCAATTCGACGCCGGTCAATTCACTCCGGTCAATTTGGCGACGGTCAATTGGGCGCGGTCAATTCGGCGCCGGTCAATTCGGCGCTGGTCAATTCGGCGCCTTTTGTTAACGCTTCTATTTCTACCGACATTTCGTCTACTGTGACTTTCCTTGATCCCACCTCTAGTTTTTTGTGATATAGTTCAATCGTTCATCCCGCTTTTAGTTTAAGTTATATTGTAATCGTTGATCCCGCTTCTAGGTTAGTGTATATTTTGATCGTTCATCCCGCTTCTAGTTTTAGTTAGATTTCAATCTTTCAATAAAACGCGCAGATGTTGAAATTATAAACTTCAAACCATTTCACAACTGTTACCGTCTTCCAATTAGCAACTAGATTAAATTAAAAGAACCTGCACCTTTGAGATCGGAGGTAGAACGCGCGATAAAGGAATCAGCAAGAAGGAAAAGTGCGGGGCCAGACGAAGTACCAGCAGAGTTATTCAAGTTCGCGGGAGACACGGCAACAGACAGAATGCATAGGATATGTGTAGAGGTGTGGGAAACGGGGGAATGGCCAGTCGATTGGACGAAGTCAATATTCATACCAATTCCAAAGAATGGAGATATTAAACAATGCAGGAACTACAGGACAATAGCATTGGTATCACATGCGAGTAAAATCTTGCTGAAGATCATATTGGAAAGGATAAGAAGTCGTACAGAATCAGAATTGACAGATGTACAGGCAGGGTTTAGGCGTGGTAAAGGGACGAGAGATCAGGTGACGAATCTTAGAATTATAATGGAAAAGATGAGAGAGCACCAAAGACCGCTATACATGTGCTTTGTAGATTTTAAGAAAGCATTCGATTGTGTGTCACATGAGCAATTATGGCTATCGATGGTTGAAATGGGATATCCAGCACACATTATCAACCTGATAGCAGAACTGTATAGGAAACAGACGGCAAAGGTAAAATTCGGAGGTGTACTGTCAAGTGAGTTTAGAATAAGAAGAGGAGTCAGACAGGGGTGTGTAATTTCGCCAACTTTATTCAACATACTATCAGAAATGGTAATGAGGGAGGCTCTGAGAGGATATACAGGAGGCATTCAAATTGGAGGAAGGAGGATAGCAAATCTACGATATGCGGACGACATAGTGATAATGGCAAGCACGGAAAAGGAACTGCAAGAGCTGATGTCTCGATTGGACAGAGAAGGACGAAAGAAGGGCCTGGAGATCAACATGAGCAAAACAAAGTGTATGGTGCTGACAGGGAAGCAGTGCAACATCAAAGTACAAGGCAGCAAGATAGAACAAGTGGGAACTTTCGTGTACTTAGGCTCACTCATAACAGAAGACGCGGAGTGTAGCAGGGAGATAGGTATAAGAACTGCAAGAGGACTGGGAATAGGAGCAGATCTGAATAAATTATGGAAAAACCATAACATAAAAATTACCACAAAGTTAAAGTTAATGAAGACACTTATATGGCCAGTGATGATGTATGGCTGTGAGAGTTGGACAATCAAAAAGAGGGAGGAGGATAGAATAAAGGCATTTGAAATGAAATGCATACGAAAAATCCTTGGAATATCATGGACGGAGAAGAAAACAAATGAATGGGTACTGGAGACGGCGGGGGTGGAAAGGAACCTATTGGAATCAATCAAAAGAAGAAAGATGTCATACTTTGGGCACATAATGAGGAAACAGGGGGATTGCCTAGAGAAAGAAATTATGCAGGGAACGGTACCGGGAACAAGAGCAAGAGGAAGACCAAGAAAGAAATGGATGGACAACATTGGCGAATGGTTGAGATTATCAACAGAGAGGTTGCTGCGAGTAGCCGAAGACAGGAAAGGATAGAGAAGAATCGTCTACAATGCGACCAACCCTCGTATCGAGGACGGTTAAAGAGAAGAAGAAGAAGAAGAAGAGAACAGTAGAACCTGGATGAAATATTGAAATATAAACTAAACCAGAAGCGGGATCAACGATTAAAATATAACTAACACTAGAACCTGGATGAAATATTGAAATATAACTAAACCTAGAAGCGGGATCAACGATTAAAATATAACTAATAGTAGAACCTGGATGAAATATTTATATTAGCATTTATATTCGCATTTATGTGTGACTGCGCGCGTATAAAATGTTTATAATAATAAATAATAATAATATATCACAAAAACTAGAAGCGGAATGAACGATCAAAATATAAACTAAACTAGAAGCGTTATCAACGATTAAAATATAACTTAAACTAAAAGCGGGATCAAGGAAAGTCATAGTAGACGAAATGTCGGTAGAAATAGAAGCGTTAACAAAAGGCGCCGAATTGACCGGCGCCGAATTGTCATGGCACCCCGTTGACCATAGTGCATATGCGGTAAAGAAATAGAAGTTATCGATTTCTTGTACATAGGCCCAAATATGCCACAACATGCTTCCATGATATTTCTGAATCAAACAAATTTAACAATGATGTCCGGTACAGAGCGAGAACTCTCCTGGATTTTTGATAAGCTTTGAATTTATTTTGACAGCGCAATTGATTTTGGAAGTGTTTGAACACACAACTTCGTTACCTCAGTATGTGCAAACAAATGGCATGGACATCCGTCGAGACTGTAAGATGGCTCAAATTACTATCAATGAATTGAGCCAAATACATCGAACTTTTCATATCATTTTTGAAGCAGCTACACGTTTTTCAGAACTTGCTAACAGTGAACTAGATAAAAGAAATCTCGACACTCACGTTCAGACTGCTTTGAAACAGAAAGGGATTAGATCAAAAAAGAAATTGCCAGGAGAATCTGCTAAATGCCAGCCAAATAAAAATGCCAAAGATAAATCGAGTAGGCCTAAAATGTTCAAAACATGGTAATGGATCAAGTTATTAGTGGTTTGAAACAGAAATTCTCTTAGCACGGTTATCTTTATGCTGATTTTTTCTTTCGATTTATCATAGTGACAATAGTGTGCAAATACTATTTTTCAAGATGGCGGCCAATATGGCCGCCAAAACACACACATATGTATATCTCAGCACGTAGGTAAGCTACAATGACAAATGAGGTATCAATTGCAACAGTTTCAAGGTCAGGAAATCGATTTATCATATTGGCAATAGTGTGCGAATACTATTGTCCAAGATGGCGGCCAACATGGCCGCCCAAAACATAACAATATGCATGTCTCAGCTCATAAGTAATTTACAATGACAAATGAAGTGTCAATTGTAAAATTCCCAAGGTCAAGGAATCGATTTATCGTAGTGGCAATAGTGTGGAGTAATATTTTCCAAGATGGCGGCCAATATGTCCGCCAGACACAACAATATGTGAACATTCAGAATAACAGTCGACCAAGTATGTAGGATAATATAAGGACTTGGTCCACTGTTATTCTGAAGGGTTCATGTATGTCTCAGCTCTAGAATTGCAAATGAAGTGTCAATTGTAACATATTCAAGGTCAAGAAAACGATTTATCACAGTGACAATAGTGTAGGAATACTACTTTCCAAGATGGCGGCCAATATGGCCGCGAAAACAAAAATATGTATATCTCAGCACATACGTAGGCTGAAATGACAAATGAGGTATCAATTGTAACAGCTCTTAGGTCAAGGAATCAAATAATCGTAGTGGCAATCGTGTGGAATACTAATTTCCAAGATGGCGGCCAACATGGCCGCCAAAACACAAAAATATGTATATCTCAGCTTGTAGGTAAGCTGCAATGACAAATGAAGTGTCAACTGTAACATTTCCAAGGTCAAGGAATCGACTTATCGCGGTGGCAATAGTGACCGATCAGTCAGTTGATTGATAATTCCTTTTTTTCTGTTTTGGCGGCCATATTGGTCGCCATCTTGGATTGTAGTATTCCCACGCTATTTTCACTACGATAAATGAATTCCGTGACCTTGGAAATGCTACAATTGACACTTCATTTGTCATTGTATCTTACCTACGAGCCGAGATATACACATTTTAGTGTTTTGGCGGCCATGTTTGCCGACATCTTGGACAGTAGTACTCATACACGATTGCCACTACGATAAATCGATTCATTGACCTTGGAAATATTACAATTGACACTTCATTTGTCATTGTAGCTTACCTATGAGCCGAGAGATACATTTTTTTGTTTTGGCGGACATATAGGCCGCCATATTGGTAAATAAACTCTCCACAATTATGAAACTGTTAACACTCAATTCCATGGAAGATTCCACACCTTGATTTATGATTGGAAGTCACTTATGAGTTAATATCTTTAAAAAACATATCGGCCCTATGAACGAAAAAATAACGACTTCGACGACGAAGTGGGGTCAATATTTACTCCAGGACACTTTGGATGGAAATATCTTTTTCCCACCACATGGTAATGTGGTGGGTATGCAGTCAGAATATGTCATTGGTGGTAACTTGTAAACATGTGGAACGACAAATTATACCTACCTACAGTTGCTCCGCAATCAACATCCAAACACCTCTGGGGTAATTATTTACCCCTCTTCGTCCTGCGAAGGTTAAATGTTACAAAAACCATTGGAGGCACCACCCTGGCACCTTATACTGAAAGGTTTCGCGCCTTCGGCGCGCGATAATGTGGGCCGTCCATGACAAAATTTCTCGGGCCACTTTTCCACCCTGGTCAAAACTGAACTTCACAATGTCATTAGTGTTCATTGTTTAACAACACAAGACAATGCAGCTAAAAATGTCTAATACACATGGATTGTGATAAGACGTTTTAAACAATATTTTGCATTAATTATCATAAAACATGAAATTTTAGACGTACAAAAGATTCTTGATGAAAATTCTCAATGCACATGGTATTCTTAATCTATTAATTTGAATCAGTAAAGAAAGTTTTATTACAAGTTTTAAAAACAAGGAATTTTTTTATTCATGAGATTCTTATTCTACTTCTGAATACTTCTGGCTCTTATTTATTATTCCACAGTTTAACGCCGTCCTATGACATCAAAGGCCGTTGACGACAATTTAGATCATCCACACAGTAGGGTGGAGTGAAAATGGAAATAAAACATTTTTTGAGCAAACGTTTTCTAATAGTGATGGAAAGTTCCCAGCATGTTAGTGTAAATAGTGCTAAAAATATTGTTGATTTTGATTTGCGTCTTCTGCCCTCTACCGGCGGTATAATATTTACCATCTCAAAGTCAATGTAGTGTATTATTTTTTTTTCTTTTTTCTTTAACTGACTGTCCTCCAACGGTTACCGTTCATGAAATACACGTTCAAATCAGTTGACCATCTCAAATTCTTTGAAAAAGTCAATGTAGTGCATTATTTTTTTCTTTTTCTTTAACTGACTGTCCTCGAACGGTTACAATTCATGAAATACACGTTCAAATCAGTTGAGGAAATCGCATCTGGTGTGCTACAGGATTATGGAATTGTAACTCCAGGGCGTAACTTTGGTCTGTAAAGTGGGGGAGGGTACCAATTTCTTACATACACGAAGCAAGGCGGTGACTGTGATCTTTGGCACAATAATAAAATATCGATTGGCATTGTTCAAAAAGTGGGGGGTGCGGTACCGCCAGTCCAAAGTGGGGGTGCAGGTACCCCTCGTACACGACTGTGAGTGTTGAGGGGATTTTCCAGAGAGTAGTCCAAAAGAGGTCCGAGTCCGGTTTCCATGGGGTGGGGGCAGGTCAAGGAGGAGGCACAGCAGCTGTGAAGGAGGGTGTCGTTTAGGGTGAGAAATATTGGAAGGCAAAGGATCAGATGAGTCAGGGTAGGAGTACTTGAAAAGGTGACCGCTTCAGTGTGGAGTGGAGGGCCCGGAGATAGATAGAGGAACATGAGGAGAAGGATGGAGGACGGGTTGGAATGATGATGGAGGAACCGAAAATCTGCGGAATTCAAGGGGGAGGTCGTTCCAGAGGCGTGGTGCTCTGTTGGATATGGCTCGTTTGGAGAACTTGAGGTGAGTAGTGACCGGGGATCGAGAAAGACTGAGATAGGATGAGAATCGGGTGGAGCAGGTTGCCTGGATGGTGAAGAGACCACGGAGGTATTTGGGCTGGGAATATTGTATTGAGTTGTAGGTTAGTGATAGGACTTTGAAGTGGATTCGCTTGTTCAGCCAATGGAGTGGTTTGAGGTTGGGAGTGATATGATGATGTTTAGGCGTTCTCGCGACAGCCCTGGCTAGTGAGTTTTGGAAAAGTTGCAGACGCTTGATTGGGGTGGATTCAAGGTCAGGAAGAGGGAATTGCTGTAAGCAAGCTTTGAATGAACAATAGAGGTAACAATGGTAGAAGCAGTTTTAAAGTTAATCTTGGGCCAGATGCGACGAAGGTCATGAATGTGCATGAAGCAGGAGCGAGAGGTTGGAGATAGGGTTGGAGAAGGATAAGTGTGGATCACAAGTAATACCAAGATTGTGGACGGGGGAGTCCGAGCTGAAGGTTAAGAAACGATTAGTTACTTGATAGATGTATGGACGGGTTAGGACTTTTCTTGATATGATCAGGAAGGCCTAGGATGATGAATTCTGTTTTGGAAGTGTTCAGGCAGAAGAGATTGTACGACATCCACTGTGAGACTATAGGTTAACCACGCTGAAATATTGCATCGACGGTAGAGGGCAGAAGATATCATTTGAAATTTAAAATATTTGATGTGTTTCTTTCTCTACCCAAGTTGCATATTTTGCCCACTATTAGAATTCGTTTATTTAAAAAAATGTTTTCACTCCACCCTAATACACAGTGCAGTAAAATGCAGTTATAACATCTGCAAGACACCATTTAAAGGTGTTAGAAGTTTAGAACTGAACTCTACAATGTCATTAATGTTCATTGTCTAACAACATAAGGGAATACAGCTAACAATGTCTATTATAAATGAATTATACCAACATGAAATTTTAGATGTACACAAACTTGTTGATGAACATTGTCTTTGCACATGGTATTCTTAACCTTTTTATTTGAACGGTAAAAAACATTTTTTCAAGTATATAAAACAATTAATGTTGGTATTCATGAGATTCTTATTCTACTTCTGCATTTTCAAGAGTTATCAATCAGTACAATTAAACAGTTAAATTTTTACATAGTAATTAATGAATACGATAAAACAAATAATTATTGTGTATTATTTATAATGCTAACAACCATAACATGATTGTTATGGTTGCTCCATAGTTATTGTTATTCCACTCTTCAATTTGACACAGCAATTAAATGATATAATTAAACCATATTACAGAAATATTTGAAACATTTGTGAAAAACAAGGCAGGCGTAACAAAGGCGCGCGGACAAATGCGCGCCGACAAAAGACGTCTGTAAAGTCAATTTTTTAAGATGTTTATAACGTTCTAGAGCGAGCGATGCCAACGCTATTCATAACAGAATTATTTGAAGTTTTTTTGTCTTAAAACGTTTTCGCAGCTGAGGAAAATCCTTTGAATTGATTATTAGTTGAAAGGAATTGTATTCAGCCTTTCAACTAATAATTGAAAGGTGCGAAACCTACTCCTTTTGAACAGCTGCAAAACTTTCCAGTGAGCTACTTGGTGCCAATCATCCATCCAGCTGGAAATTCATTGATGGCCTACAGCAGTGGCGCACAACGTCCGGTCCGCGGACCAATTCCAGCCCGCAACGAGTCGCCATTTGGCCCGCCATGTTCAAAAGGAAAAGCCGACCCTGGCATTAAGTCTGCAGTGACTTGAGCACTGTGGTCATTGGAAAAACTACCAGTATTGTAGTAATATAGGAGTACTATGAGTTCCCTTTCTCTATGACTCTTTACGTTTTCTTTAATATGTGCTATACTGTGCAGTGTGCACGTCACCTTAATAAATTTTGTTATCCATTCGTCACACTTGCTAAAGAACCGAATGGTTCAAGAAATAGTTTAGTGGTCATTGGCTGAAAAATGTTGTGCACCACTGGCCTACATAAAGAACAGAGCCTTAACGAATTGAAAATTGAACAGTATATCGCTGGTCAATAACCTGCTCAGGGCCGACGTATCTTCAAAGATACCGCCGCTCGTATCAAAGCGATTACGCGGATCGTCCTCTGTTGCAATATCTTCGAGGCATTGCTCATAACTTACAACTACAAGACTGTAGTTCTGAACCTTTTGAATAATGAATATTGCTTTTAGAAATTAGCAAGAACATTATGAACTCTTCGCTTTATAACGTTATAAACATCTGTTTTAAGAAACATAATGAACTCGTGCTAGAAGATTATAGAAATCTAAAATATTGACTTTATAGGCCTAAACATCTTTAAGATGGACTTTATAAACAACTCTGAAATTGACTTTATCGTATGAAAAAAATAAAGACCGCGCGGATACGATCACGCGCGGTGAATAACTACTCGCGGATTTTAATTCAGCGGATGTTAGGGCCGCGGTTTTTAACGGCGCGGATATTCGTTCGCGGATTTTAACGTAAACCAGATTTCACTCCTACCAAAGATGCGGTAGTATGCATAAAACATTTTCCAGCTGAGTTTATAGTCGTGGCTGTAGTCGAGGGTATACCCGGGTATACAGCGTGTACTCACCTCTAGAGACCGTGTACTCGCCTCACAAAATGTTTATATTTATTTATTTATATTAAAATGCTGTATCGTATACTAACACATTACTGTAGCGTATACTCACCTCCAAGTTGTTTCGGAAACCTAAGCGGTAGCGTGTACTCGCTTCTAATTTTAACACTGCAGCCTTGTTTTTAGTGACTGAAGATTGTGCAACACGTCCAGACGGATCAATTTTACGTGTTAAGCGAACAAGTCCTGAAGAGGCGTATCCGTCCATTTATCCAATTTTGTCATCTTACCAGAAGACAGACAAGCAGAAATGGATGTACGAGATCAACAGGCATTTATGGACTGGGAACAAAGTGACACTATAGTAGTGTGCGTTATTTTACTTTGGGGCCACGCCTTCCAGAGGACCATTTGACCAATGGACGCTTACAGCTACAGATCGACCAGAGGGTCTCCAGAGGCCTACGAACCCATATAGCATATCGACTTTCTCCTGTGTATATTAGAACAAAATTAGCGCAGGGACTATTATAGCCGATCGACTTCCAGGCTGTCGGTGTGTCCGTGGATTCCACGGAACACACGGACGCACGAACGCTTAATCTCAGATTGATTTTCAGTTTGGGCTCTACAACAACAAAATCGATCTTGAGGGCCTCCAGAGCATCTTTCAAAAACGAATTGTATTGAATATCAGGTATAAATAAAAAATATTAAAAATTCAAAGTTTTTTAAAAGTATTAGTATAAATAAAATAACTCCTGACTATAGTATTGACATTTGGATA
This sequence comes from Allolobophora icterica, assembly GCA_963556255.1. Classification (NCBI taxonomy): domain Eukaryota; kingdom Metazoa; phylum Annelida; class Clitellata; order Crassiclitellata; family Lumbricidae; genus Allolobophora; species Allolobophora icterica. Next base: position 45,842,323 of record OY744613.1, on the reverse strand, counting down.
TTACTACAGATTGTTTGACTAACCATTTGATATACCAATTAGAGAAAGTTTATGCTCCGTATATATAATTATCTATGAAATGAAGGGCAAAAATCTTTGTGCGTGGTTAGTAATTGGAACAAAAAACATTTGTGGTAATAGCTGCGTAGGGGTTTATTGCAAACTTCACTTATTAAGACTGAGAAAGGGTGGTGGTACAAAGCCTTGTATGGGTTGTGAAAAGGCGGTGAAAAATGTAATAGGTCTCTGCCTAGGGTGTTGCTACAAGGCTGCTAGACTGAAAAAGTTGCGTGATGAAAGCATCTTTCAAGATTAATGTAGGCGCCTGGCTGCAATTGAACATCAGATATAAATAAATAATTAAAATTTCACAATTTTTTAAAAATGTATTAGTAGTAATAACTTATGACTAAAGTATTAGTAGTAATAACTTCTGACTATCGTATTGGCAATGAATGTAGGCGCCTGGCCGTAATTGAATATCATGTATAAATAATTAATTAAAATTCACAATTTTTTTTAAGTATTAGTATAAACAACTTCTGACTAAAGTATTAGTAGTAATAACTTCTGACTAAAAATAATGTTTAATTATGGCAGAGTTTGGTAGAGGTGAACTACCCTAGTTTGTGCTCCATAAAGAGTTTGTCAACTTTCAGAGAGATTTCAGAGCAGTTGCACCAGAAGGACACAGAGATCCGCTAGCTTTCTTGAGTGGAATGTCCCCAAGTATTATTACACAAATCGAAAAAGAGTTAAGTAGTTGGCGTGGGCTAAAAGTTACTCTAGTATTAACGATTGAGCTTGAAAAAATAAATTTTGACACGGGTGACACAATCACCACAACCTCCTACTTCAGAAGTACAGCTGCACCAATCCTTAATAAAGCTGATATCCGGGGAGTTGTGCATGAGGCCAAGGCTGAAATCCTTGAGCGCATCGAGCAGTTCACAAACGAGGGATCTGGATGGAGGGTGAAACAAGTTTTGACTTTAGATTTAGGCACAGCAAAATATCAACCATTTCGAGCGAGGAGCTACTTTCCCACACCAAAGTACACGGTGATTCAATAAAAAGTAAGCCAAACTTTTTTTCATATAAGTACTTCTAACATGAAAACCGTATTTAATATTTTTGTGAAGAAACTCTCAGTAGTATAGTTTGATTATTTAATTAAAGAAGATGTTAAAAATGTCCTCCTTCTTGCACGCAAGCCTGGAGGCGCTGGCGCCATTGGGCAACAGCATCGTCGATTATCCTCTGATCCAGACTATCCTACACTTCCAGCAAGCGTTGCTTCAGATCGCTGACATCATGCCAGCCATAAATGGAGGGGCTCCATTGATGAACCCTAACGAGAGCAATACAAGACAGAGAGCTGAGCAGAAACCATGCAGCTTCTGTTATATAGTATTTCGATGCGACGGCCGCACGAAGAAGCCGGTGCTATACCGAGGAGAGAACGCCGTGCAAGAGTTTTTACGACGACTACAAGGCGAGCTGGCCTCTATCCAACAAAAACTGGCCACCCCAGCTAAAATGATTATGTCAGCGGCCGACGACCAATCACTTCTCGAGGCTACTGAATGTTATATATGTGGAGAAGCACTCGAAATGGACAAGGTCCGCGACCACTGCCACATCACCGGTAAGTACCGCGGGGTTCCCACACCGAGTCTAACTTCAAACTTCGCATTTACAAAAACTATTGTAAGATACCAGTGGTCTTCCACAATCTACGAGGCTATGACAGTCACCTCATCATGCAAGCGATAGGTAGCTGTGAGGCCGCACAGGATGAGGAGACTGAAAATAGCTGCATTCCCAACAACATGGAGAAGTACATGACCTTTAGTTTGGGGCGATTACAGTTCATTGATAGTCTCCAGTTTCTAAACAGCTCGTTGGATAAATTATTAGGAAACCTATCACTGGAAGATCTGAAAGTCACAACGGCATATATAAAGGAAAATTTCGTTCACAATGATAGGCCAAAACTAGATCTTTTGAGGCGAAAGGGCGTATATTGTTACGAGCACATTGACGATAACAACCGCTTCGAAGAAGAAAAACTTCCACCTAAAGAAGTGTTCTACAGCAAGCTCACACGAGAGAACATTTCTGACGGGGATTATCAACACGCCCAACGAGTTTAGAATGAATTCGACTGTAAAACTCTGGGCGACTATCACGACTTATATCTCCGAATGGATGTACTTCTACTAGCCGATGTATTTGAGACCTTCAGATCCACTTCGATGAAGCACTACAGTCTGGACCCGGCAAACCACTTCTCCTTACCAGGAATGGCTTGGGACGCTTTGTTGAAAAAGACGAAGATCGAGCTCGAAGTTTTCACCGATATAGATATGCATTTGTTCGTAGAGAAAGGTCTTCGAGGTGGAATCTCGATGGTATCCAAGCGCTTATCAAAAGCCAACAACCCACTATGTCCAGATCATGATACCACGAAGCCAGAAAACTGGATCATGTATCTCGACGCTAATAACCTCTACGGCTGGGCGATGCAACAGCCACTGCCGGTTGGAGGATTTAGCTGGGAGAGCCCAACTTTCGACGAAGTGTTGGAAACTCCAGACGACGCGCCTGAAGGCTTCCTGCTCGAAGTCGATCTAGAGTACCCGTAGCACCTCCACGATGCACATAGCGACTATCCCTTAGCACCGGAGACCGTGACAGTCCAGGAGGAGTGGCTGAGTGACTATCAGAATGTGCTTATGAACGAGTTGGGAAGCAAGTTCACAAAGCATGTGAAATTAGTACCAAGCCTACGACTTAAGGAGCGGTATGTGGTCCATTATAGAAATCTCAAACTCCACCACTCGTTGGGCCTACGAGTTTCTAAAATCCATCGTGCTATTAAGTTTAGACAGGAGACGTGGATGGCTCCCTACATCGAGATGAACACGAAATTGAGAGCGAAAGCAACATCAGACTTTGAAAAGGATTTCTTCAAACTGGCTAACAATGCCGTCTATGGCAAGACCATGGAGAATCTTAGGAAACGAATCAGGGTTGACCTGGTACCGACCTCAAAAGTTGACAAACTTCGTAAACTTATCGCCGACCCGGCCTACATATCGCACAAAATCTTAAACGACCAACTCTCCGCGATTCACAGTTTGAAGAACAAGCTCAAGTTAAACAGACCTGTATATATTGGTCAGGCTGTCCTGGACCTCAGCAAGCATCTGATGTACGACTTCTGGTACGATGTGAAAAACGAGTACGGAGAAAAGCCCAGTTGCTATATACAGACACTGACAGCCTGTTATTTCAGGTGGAAACTCCGAACGCCTATGCCGATATGTGGAATAAAAAAACACCTATACGACCTGTCAGAGTTTCCAAGAGACAGCCCCTACTACGACGTCGAGAACAAGAAAGTCGTGGGCAAGTTCAAGGATGAATGTAACGGAGTTGCCATAGCCCAATTCGTGAGATTGCGTCCGAAGATGTATTCGGTCCTTAAATCCGGCGGTTCAGAGATGAGGAAAGCAAAGGCTGTTCAGAGAGCAGTTGTGAAAAAGGATCTACACCACGAGCTATACAAGGAATGCCTGTTCGAACGAGAAGAGATGCGGCACACACAAGTCGTGATTCGAAGCCGCGACCACCAGATCGGAGTGCACGAGCAGAATAAGATCAGCCTGTCTCCATTAGACACAAAAAAGTGGATAGAGGCCGATGGGATAACAATGCTTGCATACGGGCATTACAAACTCGACGAGTTCGTCAACGGTTGAGTATTTTGTCGGAGGTAGCTCAGTGCCCATAGGAACTAAAAGCAGCTCCTCACGTACAAACCCGCGGGCAGACCATCCACCAGATGGTACAAAGCCGGCTGATCGGCCCGACGAACAACATTCGAAATAGCGTGGATGGTGAGCGACCAATTAGGATCGGTAGCGCGTTTGCCACCACCTTCGAGCTCGCCAGGAGCATACAAATACCGAACGAGATCATCATGTCCGAGAATTGGCTCATCCAGGCCCCACAAACGAGTTTTCATTTGTGAATGAGAGGGCTTCTGTGTCACTTTAGCAGCTTTAATCGCGTCAGCCGGCTTTTTGTCGAGCAAATGCGTAGGCTCATCGTTTAGTGCAGCTACAACTTCACGCAACCGGCGAACCCATTCCACATACCGTTCGGGCGACCCCCTTGCGGCGAGAAGCAACTCCCGGGCGTATTGAGCACCGAAGAGTCGCTCGGCCAGTGTCCGATTAAAACGTTCAACGATGCCCTGTTGGCGATGGTTACCGGCCTGTCCGCGTCTTACAAGAACATCGTGTTTCACCATCAACGGTGTAAAAGCACCCATAAATTCCCGTCCAGGGTCGACCTGAAGGAGTCGAGGCCAAGTTAGTGGGCCCCTCTTATAGATCCGGCTTAAAGCCGTGGCGACTTCAGCTGCGCTTTTATCAATCAACGGTTCAGCTTGTTTGAATCTTGAAGCGACATCGACAACAGTGAGAGCGTATTTAAAAGTCTTGCGGCTTACCTTATCGTGAGGTAAAAACAAGAGATCGGCTTGGTGTACGGCGTTTGGCCGATTTTCCTCGAATTCGAACGCGGTATGTAGCGAGGAACTGGTAAATAAATTTGGCAAACAGCTTGCTTTTTAGCCAACGCGAGCTTCCGCTTCTGAAACTTTGGCGGCTAAGGCTAGTTTTTCACCGGAGACCTACCTCGCCAGTAACGTCTAGGGCTGTAATAAATAGTTGAAAGGTGCTTAGACATTTCACTAAAAACTATATATTTTCAAACAGGTAAACACATATGACTGGACAGTGACTGGAACGGATAGGAAGAGAATAGAGACTTTCGAAATGTGGACTTGGAGACGAATGCTGAAAATAAGCTGGAGAGACAAAGTCACAAATCAGGCAGTTTTGGAAAGGGCAGGGGTGCAGAGGGATCTACAACAATCAATAAGCAGGAGAAAACATCGGTGGCTGGGCCACAAACTTAGGGGGGAGGGTATGCTGGTGACGCTGCTGGAGGTGCGTATGGAGGGGAAGACAACGAGAGGCAGAAGAAGATTAAATATGATGAGTGATCTCGATAATGGTGATACATACGGACACACCAAGAGGAGGGCGCAGGACAGAACAGAATGGAGGAGGTCGTAGGGGAACACGAGGTCGTTCATGTCACAAAACTGCTCAACAGCAGAAGACTGAGAAGAAGAAGAAACACACACACAAATTAAAAATTCGTTTACGCTCATTTTCGCCGCCTTCCGACACCCATCCGTAGCCGCGGCTTCGCTGACATAATGGCCGATACCAGCCGGGCGTCTTTCTTTTCATAATCTGGAGTTTCATCGGTGAGTGCGATCTTAGACGCGGCTGCAGCGAGGATGTCATCTGCGTGATTACGCCCCGGAGTGTCTTTATGAACTGCATAAGCGACGTCGTGGTGGAGGCACGCACGGTCGAGCTGATTAATACCGTGATAGCGCTGTGAAAGCCGTTTATCGAGTTTTGTGAATGGTCCACAGTAAGAGTATTTTCCTGTATTCTGAAAAGAACCTCCCGGATTATCTTCAGAAGGCATACCGGATGGAAGGCTCATATGCCTCTCAGGAAGAGGTAGAGCGTTGAGAGCGCTATTGAGCAGCGAGCCACCATAAGTCTCGTGAGACTTATGCTTATGCTCGCGAGCTCTTGAAGACAAAATTTGGCTCTTCTTTGCACCACAGACGGAACAGGTGCCCTTCTTGGCTGGTCGCCCGTTTTTTTTTTAGCTCGGCGATTGTTTCATTTGAAGACTCAGTATGTTTCTTACATCGTAGGCAATACATTGTTTTCGTTGAATATGATTAAAAACTTGTTGTCTCTATATGGAAATAACAAATTTTGACCTCGAAGCTGACGATGGAAAAAAACACCGATATTGGTTGTTACCATCTAGCATACGGTGTATAATCTGTGGGCCTAGCTGATGTGGGAAAACAAACTTACTGCTTAACCTTCTGTTGAATAAGGGGTATCTAATTTATGACAGGCTGTACCTATACTCGAAATCTCTGGGACAGGAAAAATACCAGTTCCTCAGAACTCGAAAAATTTGCTGGGAAAGAAGTTGCGAGTTTTCACTCTTGTTCAGATGAAATTGTTCCAGTCCAATCGCTCAATAAAAACGTCAGAAGCCTTTTAGTCTTCGATGACGTCATGTTAGAAAAACAGGGGACCATCGAGAGATACTTTTGTATGGGGAGGCATGGTGGAGCAAGATGCATATATCTAACACAAAACTACTTTCACATTTCTAAACAAGCCGTCAGGGACAATGCTAACCTTATTGTCCTCTTCAACCAAGACAGTAAGAATTTGCGAGCAATTCACGATACTTTCGTGGGAGGTGACATGAATCTTGATGAGTTCCGCAAGTTCTTTAGTGAGTGTGTGGCTGAACCATATGGCTTTGCAGTCATGGATCTGACGTCCAAAATTTATGATGGCAAGTATCGTTCTGGGTTCGATCGCTTCTATAGGCCTATGGCCAATTAAAAGGCGCTATATAAATGCTATATTGCTAGATACAACTACCCTTAACTTCTTGCTTTTTGCTTGAAATCTTGCCTACGACTATAAAATAAGACCCCTAGCTTTTTTGCTTTTAAACAATCAAGATTCATCTTTCCTGTGGTTTTCAATGAGAAAAAAGGCGCTATATGAACCCTCCATTGTTAAAAAATTAGTTCTTGCTTTTCGCTTAAAACGCAACATTCATTTTCCTCATGACTAATAAAACACCTGTATCTTTTGCTTTTCGCTAAAATCTTCCCAACGGCTTACAATGAAGGCGCTATATAAATGTCTATAGCCATTTTAGATAATAGTTTTAAAATGTATCTATTATTTAATGTAGGTTATTAGCCTGGTAATATTAAATTTTGTTTATATTTACACTCCTTTTTTCAATTATTATTACTTCTGTGTTTTTTTATATTTTTCTATACTTGTTCATCATTTGGTTTTTCAATAAAAAAATTAATAATAATGGGATTGTGAGCGATGGCTTTAACAAGTTTCATACATAGGCCTATGTTGCATTTTTTCAGACCGCATTTATTAAAATTCCTTTATTTTATCAGACAGGCCTATGGCTATTTGGAATGGCGCTATATGAATGTCTAATGGTAGTTGTGAGTGATGGCTTTAACAAGTTTCAAACATAGGTCTATATTGCATTTTTTCTTAACGCATTTAACCCTTTCATGGGCACTGGAAAGTATTCTTCCCACTAATTCGGGTTATATCGTGGGCCATGGGAAACGTGTTTCCCACTTTTAGCTGTGCGTATACAGATATGTTTATGCTCAGAGATGGCGTGTAATTCCTATGGCGCACACCTCTTAGTCACCGTGGGCGTGGTAACGGATCTAAATATAGATATCGGTGGTAGTCGTTGTTGTTGTTAGTTTCGTGGTACCGGCCCGCTATTCCGGGGCCCACTATTCCGAAGGTCCGCTATTCCGGGGTCCGCTATTCCGGGGGTCCGCTATTCCTGGGATTCGCCAGAATATACATACCTACAACATACATACATACATACAAACGTACATACATACATACATACATACAAACATGCACGTACGTACATACATACATACAAACATACAAGCACACGTACAAACACACATGCATGTACATACATATACAAAAACGTATGTATACATGCATGTCTATACATTATTACATGTATGTACATACATGCATACATACATACACACGTAACTACATGCATACATAGATACATGTATGTACACATACATGTCGCTTCAACCAAACACCTCGTACCTCGTGTCTTCATGAGCCGATGCTGACGACCTCCGATTCTTCATCATCCTCTCCTGCTTCTTCTCCAAGAGTGGACTTGCACGATCTTCACCCAACCGACTCGTCTCATCCTCTGCTCGCTCACTCCTCAGGCCTACGGGTTGCCTCCTGGAACGCCCAATCTTTATCTGAAAAGTTCGCCTTCGTTTCTCAGTCTCTTCTTCAGGATCAGCTTGACGTTTTCACTGTAACTGAAAGCTGGCACCAGGACTCCGATGACGTTCCGATTCTACGAGCGACTCCGTTGGGTTACTCTTCTCGTGACTGCCCTCGTCCACCTCATCCTGATGGTCGTCCGGCTCGTGGTGGTGGCATCGTGACCTTCTTCCGGTCATCTCTACGGGTCACGCAAGTCTCACTCGACACGTCGCCAACCACGTTTGAAGCTTTGTGTCTGAGCATCGCCTTGCCTCGCGGCTCAGTTACCCTCCTCACGGTTTATAGACCTGGATCGGCTACCGTTACTCCTCAGTTCTTCGAAGAATTCTCCTCCGTCCTTGAGTTTCTTGTCACTCGCAATACTCAACTCCTCATTCTCGGCGACTTCAATCTACACCTGGAGGACCCTACCATTCCTACTTCGTTACGATTCCTCGAACTTCTCACTCAGTTTGGCCTCCGCCAGCACGTCAATCAAGCCACGCATCGACTTGGTGGATGGCTTGATCTCGTCATTACCTCTGATGACGACCAAGTTACGGACCTTCTCATCCTTCCTCCTACGATCTCCGATCATTCGTATCTCAAATTTACTCTACCATCAGTTCACCTACAGCCAATCCACTCCATTCGGAAGATGCGAGGATGGAAATCGTTTGACTCTCAGGCTTTCAGCGTCGCTATCAGAGACTCTCTCCTCTCGTCACCGGGTCCTGCACTTGACATTCTCACGGTTCCTCAATTATTTGATCTCTACACCTCCACCGTTACCAGTCTGCTGGATTCCATGCTTCCATGTCGTCAAGTAAAGACCCGTCATCGACCATTGGCCGTCTGGTTCGACGCCGACTGTCATAAACTTCGCCGTCGCACCCGTTGCTTGGAGCGACGCTCTCGCCGGACCAAGGATCCTAATGACCGATTGGCTTGGATTACCCAGCTTCGTGCCCTTCATCGTCTCTACCATCGCAAGGAGGCTGCTCACTGGGAGAAGCTGGTCTCACGCAATCTCAAAAACCCAAGACGCCTTTGGTCTTCCATCTCGGGTCTACTGGGCCGGCCTTCTCGTCCTTCAGAAATTCCTGCCTTCTCCGCAAATGAATTCTTGACTATGCTCACGGAAAAGACTGACCGACTCAGAGCCTCCACATCAGATGCTCCTCCACCGACGTTTACCACAACGTCTTCTGCTTTTGACGATTTCCGACCCATATTGGACTCGGACCTTCGTACAGTTCTTTCATCAGTTAATTTAAATTCTTGTGAATTAGATCCTCTTCCCCCTTTCATTCTTAGTGACATTTTAGATGATTTTGCTCCATTTCTGCTTTATCTCTTTAATAGGTCCCTCTCTGAAGGTTGTGTCCCCGCCTCGCAAAAGCGGGCCATTGTTTTCCCCTCACTCAAGAAGCCCAATCTTGACACAAACCTCTGCCAAAACTACCGTCCAATCTCTAATCTATCATTTCTATCTAAAACCCTTGAACGCCTTGTCTCTCTTCAACTTCTTCCCTATCTGGAACAATCTGGGCTTCTACCTCCCTTTCAGTCAGGTTTTAGGGCTCACCACTCCACTGAAACTGCCCTCCTTTCCTTGCTTTCTGAAATTTATTCAGCTGTTGATAGGTCCGAACTCACCCTTCTGGCACTATATGATGTCTCTGCAGCCTTTGACATGGTGGACCACACCATTCTTCTACAGCGTCTTGAGACCTCTTGTGGTCTGAAGGGCCCCCCTCTCCAGTGGTTCCGGTCATACCTGTCTGATCGCACTCAGATGGTTATCTCTGGTGAATCTAGAACTCTGTGGGTCCCTATTAAACTCGGTGTTCCGCAGGGCTCTGTTCTGGGCCCTCTCCTCTTTATTTTGTACACGGCTGGTATCCCCTCTCTCTTCCCCATCCATGGGGCTTCAGGCCATCTCTTTGCTGACGATGTCCAGGCTTATGTCCATGGGCCTCCTTCCTCTCAACTTCTTCTTGTTCAGCGCATCGAAGCTCTTTCTCGTGATCTTCATACCTGGATGTCTTGCAATCGCCTCTCCCTCAATTCGTCAAAAACCCAGTTTATCTGGTTTGGCACTCCTCAGCAACTTAAAAAACTCGACTTTGCTGTGCTGTCTCAAAGGTTTCCGCTTTTCACTTTCTCGTCTAGCGTTCGTGATCTAGGAGTGACCCTTGACAATTCTCTCACCTTTACTGAACACATTTCCAAACTCACTCGCACTTCCTATTTTCACCTAAGACGCCTTAGAGCTATCCGTCGCTCTCTGTCATCTCCAATTTTCACTTCAATTGTCCATGCATTTGTCTGCTCTAGACTTGACTACTGCAATTCCCTCCTCATTGGTCTTCCCAAAGTCCGTCTTGCTCCTCTTCAGTCCGTTCTCAATGCTGCTGCTAGATTAATTGCCCGTCTTCCTCGATTCTCTCATATCACCACCTTTATGGCAGAAGAACTCCACTGGCTCCCGCTTTCTGCCCGCATCCAATTTAAGGTCATCATCCTTGTCTCTAAGGCTCAGCTTGGTTTCGCTCCAAAATATTTATGTGACTTATTTCATCGCCCTCACTCTGCGGCTTCTCTTCGTCCTCTTCGTTCATCTGACCGTTTGGACCTCCTCGTTCCCCGTGTCAGGACTTCACTGGCTCAATCTAGGTCGTTTGCTTCCATTGGCCCTGCTCTTTGGAATGGGCTTCCTCCGTTTGTTCGTTCTTCTATTCTCTCAGGTAGCGTCTCTTCCTCTTTTACCTTTCTTAAAACTTGCTTTTTCTCTCGGGGTCTATCGCACTGGGAGCGCTTCTGAATGGCCCTCCCGCTAGAAGCGCTTTATAAATATCCGAATACAATACAATACAATACATACATTTCGTACGTACATACACACGTACATAGATATACACGTAAATGCATACATACAGACATCCATACATACATCAACAAGTACATACATACATACATACATGTACATACATACATACATGCATACATACATACATACACACATCCATAAAAACATACATACACATACGTACATACATACATACATACACGTATATACATACATAAATGCATGTACATACATACATGAATGTACAACATACATAAATACACATACATACAAACGTACATATATACATACATTCATGTATGTATGTATATATGCATGCATGTATGAATGTATGTATGTATGATGTATGTACGTTTGTATGTATATATGTATGTATGTATGTATATAAGTAAGTGCGTGTGTATCTATGTGTGTGCATGCATGTATGTATGTACGTGTGTATATATTTATGTATGTATGTACGTGTCTATGTATGTATGTATGAACCTGTGTATGTATGCATATATATATGTATGTATGTATTTACGTGTGTATGTATGTATGTATGTGCATTAGGTATGTATGTATGTACGTGTGCAAGTATGTATGTATGCACATGTATGTATGTACGTGTGTATGTATGTACGCGTGTATGTATGTATATATGTATGTATGTATGTATGTATAGATGTAGGTATGTATGTGAGTATGTATGTATGTATGCATGTATATCTGTTTGTATGTATGTAAATTCCGGCGTTCAGTGTAGTTAGAATTGCGCTGACCTTCGTGGGCGCTGGGATGTATATTTCCCATCATTTGCTAAATTAATTTTCCTTCGGAATATGGAATTATAAAAGTTACTAGTCAAAAGGTCTTATTTTTGTATGATTTTAGCAATGAAAACCCGCTTTGCACTATGGATATAAAAAATGTGCCCATGAAAGGGTTAAAAAACAATCCATATGTTGCTTTTATTAGCAGGCCTATGGCTAATGGGAATGGCGCTATATAAATGTCAAATGGCAGTTATGAGTGATGTCTTTAACAAGTTTCAAACATAGGCCTATGTTGCATTTTTTCTTAACGCATTTAAAAAACAATTCATATGTTGCTTTTATTAGCAGGCCTGTGGCTAATGGGAATGGCGCTATATGAATGTCAAATGGCAGTAATGTGCTTTAATGACTTTTCAAACATAGGCCTATGTTAGTTTTTGACATTCTTTATTGTATGAAATATGCCCATCATTAATTTTAAAAAACTGTGTAGGAGCCCAAAATGGGCTCCATTTAGGCCCAACTCGCCCCGACCCAGCTAAATGGGAATCAATCGCTGCTGTTCAGTCGCTGAATAAACTAATTAATAATGACATCTTCTAAAATAAAGGCGCTAAAGCACCTCATTTGCGTTCATCGCTAGATCGACAGTGGGTTTTCACTTTCGCTTTTGAGCAACTGGTTTTACCATACTATGGTCGAGAAGGAATTACAGCATTATAACTAATTGTTTCTACAGAACATAATTATTTATCACTACAGCCCTCATTTATGTAATCTATTGTTTGTTTGTTTTTGTTCCATCAGCCAAGTCCAAACACAACTTATACCGTTCAATAAATCTCAAATAAAATGACAGAGCTTCTCAGCCCATGATTTGGGTCGATCGAGACGACGGAATTCAATGTTAGACCTAAACAGACCCAAAATCAAGTTCATTTTTTAAAATATACGCTTCCGTGTAGTTACGTTTCATGAGGTTAACCCATTTTGGGAAGATTGAAAGAACCACGCGGCCAAAACAAGATTCCGTGGCACGGAATGAAGGCTATAGACGCGTACGTAAGGCTACCTGAATCTGTGGCTGCTGATGCATGTAAGAGTTATACAGAGGCCTATCCGATTCTCTGGCTGCCGTTGCGATGTAACATGGGTTTTAAGTGGTTCAGAAGACGTGTAGCCTGTGTTAGAACCACTGCAAGATAAGTTAGCAGTGTTTTTCAATACTTGTTAGGCCTAATTTAAAATATTTATAATAATAGGCGTAGGTAAAAAATAGTTTACGTTACTAAATTTAAGTCCAACTTCTAGTTTCAGTAATAACCCTATTTTCTTAGATCATTCATCTTCCAGTAATTTCTTTTCCATCAATTATCCAACTTCTAGTTTTAACGCGGTGGAACGTAAACTTCGGTTTTCCAACCACAATCAATTTAGCAACGTTCTAACATATGCCTATTCATAAACTTCGTTGGAAAAAACACATCAAATGGTCCACTTTAAAGACAGAATATTTGTCCAGGAATGAAAAGTACTAAAAAAATGATATAGGAAATGTCCAGATTTCTACAGATTTCTAAGTTTCTTTCATATAAAAGCATTAATCATGTTGAAAGTTATGAAAAAACAGCTATTTTTTTGTTCCATGTCAGCGCGTGTGTTTCGCTTTATTTGCCGCTGGCGCTGATGTCCTTGCAAAATCTTGGCCGAGTAGAACATTTTGGTCAATGAACATTGTGTTGGTCCAATTTAAAAAATCTTGTCATTAAATTTTGGTTTGACGGAAGTGGATGATTAACGAAGCTCTACACGTGGATTGGCCAGAACTAGGCTACTAGACGTGGTTTGGCCAGAACTATGCTCCTGCAGATGGAGAAGGCGTCTAAATTTAGAACTCAGAAAACCTGATAGTGAAAGAGCAAAATGAAAACTACGCCGATTGCACATTTTAGCATTTCCTAAGTGCTTTAATAAACCAACTTGCTTTCTTTGCCGATTGCGAAGTCAGCCAGATTTTTTGTCTGAACTTGTAATTGAAGTTGAAAATCGGCTTTGTTTGTAAGTGCGTAGAAAACTAAAAATAGCCAATGTGGTGCAAAGCCAGCGAGGGACTCGCTTTTATGGCAGATTCTGTAGTACAAACAAAAGGCTATCTTTTTAAAACAAAATGCTCTCTACATTAAATAAAATGACAGTTACTTAAACAAACATCGTTTCTTACGTATAAAACGACATTTAAACGATATATACCACCACAATGTTATGAAATGCTATGAAAGATGGACGAAAGACTGCTTTTGTTTGCAAGTCTGTAGAAAAACTAAAAATAGCCAATGTTATAACAGCGAACGCAAGACTGCGTTTTTATACCAGATTCTGAATATAAAACAGAAGGATATATTTCCTCAACAAAGGATCCAATATTTAAAGAAACGATCTAAGTTACATATAAACGACATATAAACGACTTTATCAACAGGATGTGGACAAAAGTTTCGTCTAAACAAAAGCGAGATCGATTGAGACAACGTTTCGTGGACGAGAAATTAAGTGATTCGAATCTTTTATTTGATGTGTCAAAGCTTTTTAAACCCATCGCCACAGCCACGGCTGAAGCCCAGGCGTTTACGTCTAAGGAGCTGCAGAAAGTTACCTGCGCTTTACAGGATTTGCCAGCGCAAATTTCAGAGTCAGCTAATTTTTACCCGATATCAGCTTTGTTCGGTGATTCTGCTCCAGCGGCTGTTTCCGCTGGAGCTCCAGCGGCTGTTCCAGCGATTGCGGCACACCACGCCGCTGGTGCATCTGCTCCAGCGGAAACATTGCTCGTCCATCCAAACAAATATCTAAATGTCGACGCAATCAGGCGGCACGGTTTTACACCACCAAGCGACCTTGACCTTCACAACACGGTAGCTGTGAAACAGATTATTGAAGCCCTAAGCCAGTATAACCGACACACACTGGGCAAAGAGAGAATGAAAGCCATAAAGCCTGCAGATGAAGAAAAGGCGGCTTCGGTGACTTTAAATATCATTGCCTTAAAAGATTATAGAGAAAGAATTCGTTTTCTTTTGAAAGGTTATAATCTCACAAAAAAGGGCAAGGGTTTTATTGTTCCAGCCGTTCCTCTGAAATTACAAGATAATGTGTTGGGGGAGCTGTTTGTTGACCCCATCGCGCTGTCTGCTGATAGATTGAGAGAGTTTAAAGGTGGCAACCTCGTTCTCGAATCGCCTTCTGATGAATCGCTGTTCAGCCTGTTAACGAAACGATTCGTTAGACAAAGAAGTATTCAGCTGAGTCAATAGAGAAATTTAGAAATCTAGTTCACATGTCTGGTCTTCCTATTCATGGCCGAAGAAGTAAAAAGTTTCAGCTGATTCGTGGCTGGGCAAACGCAACCACAAATTAAATTCATTTGCAGGCTCATTTGCCGACTCATCCACAAACGAAAACTCGTTTGTGGACTCACTTGCAGTTTTACAATGATCCATACACCCTGGTAGAGAGGTTGCAGCTTTTGGTGGCCTCTCGGTCCGCGGGAAACACTGGTCTTGACAATGAAATTTCCGCCATTCTTGATGAATTACTGCGTTCCGGTGCCATCTCTAAAGAATAGAAACATGCTCATAAAATAGAAATAGAAAAAAAAGTCATGGCTCAGATGGAACGCTCGGAGAAATTGCTCGAAGAGATTCGAGAACTTTTACAGCCTAAGGAAAATGTTAGCATTGTTGTCCCCTCAGATACTACAGGGTGGACTACGGCTTTTTCACCACCGTTGTACCTGGATCCAAAAAGACGCTTTGAGGTTGCGTTGTTATCTCTTGAATCTTATTATTCGATCCCGAACATTGACATCTCAAATCACAAGTTCGTTTACAGCTCCACCAATGGACAGACGTGGAAGATGATCATTTTGCCCGACAGAAGCTACGAGATCGCACAGATTAATGATGAAATCGGCCGGCAGTTAGAAAAGCAAAATCCTCCGCCGACAGGTGTTGCTCAACTCGGCTTTAATTCTCCTATTACTATAGGAGCTAACGCATCTACCCTACGCGCCTTCATGAAGATAACGAATGCCTTTATAAGGTAGATATGGCCGCATCTACCATTAGGGAAACGCTCGGCTTTAACCCTCAGACGCTTGTCCGTGGTTATAAAGAGGGAGATAATCCGCTCGATATTCTCCGGGTGGACACAATTCTGGTAAATTGTGACATTATCTCTGGATCGTATCGCATGGTAGCCAGGAGCCAGTAATCTATAGTTTTTTCCAGAAGTTTCGCCTGGCTATAAGATTATCGAATCTCCGAAAAATTTGGTATACCTTCCAGTTGTGCCGGCTGGCAACGTACAGGGCATGCGTGTGTGGCTGACCGACCAGAATGGTGAACAATTAAACCTCCGCGGTGAGACAGTAACTATAA
The DNA here is from genome assembly GCA_963556255.1 of Allolobophora icterica. Classification (NCBI taxonomy): domain Eukaryota; kingdom Metazoa; phylum Annelida; class Clitellata; order Crassiclitellata; family Lumbricidae; genus Allolobophora; species Allolobophora icterica. The sequence continues at coordinate 45,826,251 of OY744613.1, read as the reverse complement.
GATTTCACATCCGCAGTGCGTAGATTTTCACATTTAAAATTTTTCACATGTTGGTTCTTAGCGTTAAAAAACGACGTCGTGTCGTGGGTGGTGGGCTTTTCGACTGGATACCTAGAGTGCTTAGCCAAGCGGGTTCCTTCATTTCAGCAAACAAAGGTGTAATCACAAACGTTGCCGATGTAGTTGGCAATGTGGCGAAAGCCGGCGCTACAACAGCTTCCGCTGTCAGGCAAATTGTCGATGCCGTAAAAGCGAGACGCGCTGCAGCAGTAAAAACGCAACTGAAAAATTCAGGTGCGGCGGCTCCGCCTCTACCCGCACCTTTGGAAAAGGCGCTCAGCGACAAGAGCATCGAATACTTGAAACAACTGGCTGCGACGGGAGCAACTATTCCTGCAGCTACTGACATAAACAGCCGTATTGCTGGTTCTGGTTTCAAGACCATAAAGTTTGGTCGCCGTTAACGCGAATTCATTCATTCATTCATTCTGAAAATTTACATAGCGCTCCTTCAAGATACCTACTCAGGTACGCTCCCAGCTCAGCAACGGCTAAAAAAGAAAGACTTGAGCGATTTATGAAATGCAGGCAAATTATTCAGAGGTAGTAATCGCAGTTCCAGCGGGAGCCCATTCCAAGTGGAGGGACCCACAACTGAGAAAGTCCGGCGCGGCCCAATAGAAGAACGAGCACGCGGGACCAAGAGTTCCCCTCTGGCCGAGGAGCGTAGTGCCCGACGCGCTACGACCTCGGACACCGGGCGGCAAAGGTCACGAAGGTAGGATGGAGCGCAGCCTAGAAGACAACGAGAGACTAAGGCAGCGATCCGATAGAAATACGCTGCGCGATAGGGAGCCAGTGAAACACATCGCGCATATAGGCAGAGACAGGAGCGAACTTGGGGATACGCCCGACAAGTCGATCGGCTGAGCGTAGAACCCGATCCAGACGCCCTAGGACTCCGAGTGGGAGACCAGCTAGAATCGAGCAACAATGGTCAATTCGACCGGTAACAAAAGCATGGACGAGAACCACAGCAGCATCGTGTGAAAGAGAACGAGAGACCACTCGCAGACGAAGCTGATAGTAACAGCTTCGGGTAAGCAGGTTCACGTGCTGCGAAAGAGTAAGTTCTTGGTCAAGGGTGAAACCGAGGTCTCGGACAGTAAGTGAAAAAGTAATATTAGGGAAGATCCGGGAAAGCAGGTGCAAATCAACGCCCGCTAGCTGCCTACGGCTGCACAGCCATATAAATTGAGTTTTCGTAGGATTTAAGAGAAGCCGTTTGGAGGCCATTCATAAGGAAAGGGCATCAATGGCTTGGCACATCAGCCGAACAGAGGCCACCGCGTCAGAGGCATGGGAATGGATGTACGCCTGCACATCATCCGCATAGAGTTGGTGTAGGAGCCCCTGAAAACAAAAAACAGAACTGTTGTCATCCGTGTACAGAAGATATAGCAGGGGGCCTAGGACAGAGCCTTGAGGCACGCCAAATGGAGCAGGTACCCAAAGGGACCTAGAGGAGCCAAGGACAACGCAATTAGTGCGTTCAGATAAAAAGGAACGGAGCCATTGCAAAGGCTGACTGACCAACGCAAAGATATGAAATTCATTTTGCAGACTCATTTTGTAATGACAAAAAATAAAATTAAAAATTATTTTCGTAAACGCAAATGATTTTCATTTGCTGATTCATTTACGTTTATGGCGATATATAATTGAAGCTTGAACTTTTTACCTATAATAATGGCGGCATTTGACATGGCAAGTGAAATATTGGACATCGCTTCGGCGGTACACGATGACAACAGCATCGAATCGTTTGAATACCGCGAGTATGAATCACAAAATCCCGCGGCTATTAATAACGGGCAGGCTATGCAGATAGACATCCAGAATCAAGACATTTTCACGCAACCTTCCAAGAGTTACCTTCTTGTGGAGGGCAGGCTTACATCAACTGGCGCCGCTTACATCGCAGACTCGTTGGTTTCATTCATCAACAACGCTATGCCGTACATGTTTTCTCAGATTCGATACCTGGCTAACAACACCGAGATAGAGAATGTCATGTCTCCTGGGCAAGCCACGACGATGAAAGGCATGCTGGTTTACGGCGACGATTTTTCCAAAGCTGAAGGTTTAAACATGTGTTGGCAGAAGGACACGACTGCGGCGGCGGCGGCTCTGAATCTCGGCTTTGAGACCCGTCGACAGATGATCATTGGCAAACCCGTCCCTATCGGTACGTTTTCATTCATCGTCCCCCTGAAACATCTATTTGGTTTCTGCGATGATTACCACAAGGTCGTACACGGGATTAAACACTCCTTACTGCTGAGCCGGCAGGGGGATGCAGACGCGATCTTCAAGGAAGCCGCTGTGGTCAATGGCCAGATCACGCTGACTAAACTCTCCTGGTTCATGCCGCATATAATACCCGCTTTGGAGTATAAAGGCATGCTTATGAAGCAGATTGAAGCCAAGGTCAAGGTACCTGTAGCATTCCGCGCCATGCAATGCGACAACATTGCGGTGCCACGAGCGACGACTTTTTCCTGGCGTTTGAGCGTTAAGTCGGGCACGGAAAAACCGCGGTGGATTCTTGTTGCTTTTCAGACTGGAAGGAATGCACATCAAGGCCAGAATCCGGCACTGTTTGACCATGTGCAGGTTCGTAACATATTCGCTATGCTCAACAGCGATCGCTACCCCGTGGTTGACATGAATCTCAACTTCACCAAGAGGACAACCTCTCGCGCTTACAAGGCCCTACGTGACTTCAAGGAAGAATATTGCGGTATAGACGCGCGTGAATCGTCATGTCAGGTAACACCAATCGACAATAGATATGTTTCCGATCTTCGTCCTGGACGTGCGCAGGCAATCTGAACGATTAAAAACTTCTGTACAGGACATACAAATCAAAGTGGACTTTAACGAAGTTGTGCTAAATAATACGGTAGCCTATGACGTCTTGATCAGTGACCGACTGCTGAGCTTTGAATCGGATGGTAGCAAATTTAACGTCGTTTACTGATTATGGGAAATGATTATGGGAACCATAATCAGCATAATCGACGGTTTCACATTTAGATATAAGGTCCTCTTTTTGATATATTTTTTCCAAAAATGAAAACTGAATATGTCGCGTTCGGCCTTTCACTGACCGAAGGGCAAAAAGAAACGTTGGCTAAAGCTGCGCGCGATGGCATTGGTGTCACGATCCGGCTCACTCATGGCCAGCTTCGCGGAGACGATAAGCTCGCGCTGACAAATGTTCAAGCCGCCCGAATCCCGAAGAAGATTGCGGAAGGCGTTGGTATGGAGCTGAGATTCACCAAAACGCAACTGAAAAAGATGACAAAAAAGGGCGGTTTTCTTCCGCTACTGGCTCTCCTTCCGGCGATTTTCGGCGGTTTATCCGCGGCGGGTGCATTAGCTGGTGGGACCGCTGGGGTAGTAAAGGCTGTGCAGAGCAAACAGGCCAGCGACGCTGCACTGGCGGAGGCGGGACGTCACAATCGCGAACTCGAGGCCCAGGTCCGTGGGTCTGGTTTATATCTCGGGCGTGAGCATAAGTCTCGTGAGACTTATGATGGTGGCTGTTGTCCAATGTGCAAAGGATTGGGTCTCTACATGGGGCAAAAAAACTAAAACCTTTGAGCAACTTTGACACAGAGAAAGTTGCCAGAGCGCTGCCGCATTTCCGCGGTGTTTTCATGCGAGATGATTTGCCCGCCGTGGCTCGTGAGAAGGAGCGTGGAGTTGTTAATTTAGATTCCGGTTCTGGTGATTGTACTCACTGTGACGCCTATTGGATAGATGGACCAACAGCCGTCTATTTTGACAGCTATGTTTTAGATCCGCCTCTCGAAATTTCTCAATATTTAAACCGTTCCATAAGAACTCAAACATTTCAGCTACAAGGCCCCGATGATGTGGTATGTGGTCATCTCTGTCTTCTCGTGCTAAGAGGGCTCGCTGCTGGAAAGAATTTTGAAGACATCGTGCTTGACATATGTTAGACTTCCGCCACCCTTTTTTGTATTAAAAAATGCCGCTTGATAAATTTGGAAGAGACGGTGGAGGTGGGGTGGGAGGGGGGCAGATAAGCGCCGCTGGGCTCGTCCACAAAGCGAGTGTTGCAATGTTGGGAATTCTATCGGCTGGAGGTTTTCGGCTGACAAACGTGGGGACGCCCACAATGGAAACGGACGCCGCGACAAAGGCTTATGCAGACATCGTAGATCAGGACAACTTACAATTCACCGGTGGAACGATGTCCGGCGTTCTAAAAATGGGTGGTCACAAAGTTGCTGGGCTGCCCATAGACGCAGCAGTGTCTGAAAGCGACGCTGCCAGTTGGGCACAAGTGGTATGATACGCGGACCAGAAGGCGACCGCAGCCGAAAATCATGCAGACCAAAAGCTTATCGATGCCAGGCAGTACACGGACAAGAAGAATGCGGGGCTGAGAGATTCCGTTAGGCAGTATGCAGATGACAAGGACCTTATTGTTAAAAGTTATGTGTTATCGTCAGGAATGCGTGCGTGCTCAAATCCGGCAGTGTAATGACTGGACCCCTAGTTATGAATGTCCACCGAGTTACTGGGCTCTCTACCGGCGCAAAAACGTCTGAAAGCGACGCAGGGAGCGTGACACAAGTGTTAAAGGTGGTCACCGACAGCCTGGCAAAACACGATAGAGTATCCACGGAGTCGTTGCATGTGGTGAACAAAAGATACGTCGATGCCCAAAATGTTGACGCGAGACAGTACGTAGTCGATCAGTACGCCGAGCTTAACTCGGCCGTCAGGACATATACAGATCAGAATTCCGCCGCCACCAGGGAGTACGCGGACCAGAAAGCTGAAGCTACCAAAAGTTACTCCAACGAACAAGATGCTATCGTCAGGAGCGCATGCGTGCTTAAAGGTGGCGACGCAATGACGGGTGATTTAACCATGGGTGGAAAAAGAGTTACTGGGCTCCCTACAGACGCAGCAACGTCCGAAAGCGATGCTGCAAGTATGGCACAAGTGTCAATGGTGCCGACACTATGACAAAGAGTGAAAGAGTACCAACGGAACCGTTGCACATGACAAACAAGCGTTACGTTGATGCCGAGAACGCGGCCACCAGACAGTACGCAGTCGATCAGGATGCTAACATTAGTGGTAATCACGTTCTAAAAACTGGCGACACCATGACTGGTATTTGGCCATGGGCGGTAAGAAAGTGACTGGGTTTTACACAGGCGCCTCATCAACTAATACCGACGCGGCGAGCATCGGGCAGGTGACGAGGATCGTAACCGGCAAAATGACAAAATTAAATAAAATACCGACGGAGCCTTTGAACGTAGCAAATAAACAATATGTCGACACTGAGGCTGTTGTTATTAAAAGGTACACAGACGGTAAAGACCGCTGTAAGACAGTACGTGAATAACCTCAAATTTTTTAACTACAGCGGTCACATTCCACCGCTGTCCAAAAACATTTCCGAAACGGGTTTTATTGCCTCAGCCAGGACATCTCTCCCTGATTACCCACCGTATATGGCATTCAACTCAGGAGTCATAGGTGAGTGGAGGGCCACGCATGCCGCACCTGGTAGTATTACAGGGACTGCATTACAGATTGAATGCCCGACGCCTGTGCGAATATGGAAGGTTAGTCTTGCTGGGGTGGCTGCTTGATGTATCACGTCCTGGAAGATTCATGGGGGTACTCGTTCAACCGAGGTTCGTTCAACCTCTGTAATATCATATAGAGAACTACTCACCTCCCATAGCCATTCCGCTTTGACGGATTCTATGCTGGAGTTTACCATTAACACTGACACCGCATTCAAAATATACGACCTGGAGGCGCGTGCAATAGAGCCATCATCATCAACTACTCTTGGCATATCTCACTTCCAGATATACACATATTTTAAAGTTGGAGAAACATAAGACTTAATAATGGCCGACTCACACTAAAAGATTCGAGGTTATCCCCGGCAAAAGGGAGAAACAAATATGCACAAGTACAACCTCGATAATTTGGTTGGACTAACCAACTGGGGATATACAATCCCTAAGCCCACCGCAGATATGTTAGCCGCGGTTCCCCAAATCCACATCGATTTCGTATCGGACGATTATGACAGCCGCGATATTTACACAGCGACCAAAACTGTGACTCTAAGTTCGTGGCAAACGCTTCCATTGACCGCGGCACGCTATCCATATATCACGTTGCAAACTAACAATGAGACGGCCTCATTAGACCGCGGATTCTGGAGGCTTACAATGTTTGGTGTTAGTACCGGTGATGCGTCAGTTCGCGTTATAACAGTCGCGGGTAGCATCGATCGTACAGTCGACATTCCAAGTGGACAATTTGATGCAGCTAGGGCAATATTCATTCCAGGACAAACGAGAACGAGTTTCCGAATTGAAGGAAAAAAGAGAGGAGTTGAAAGTACTTCATCTATCGAGTGAAACATAACGTTACTGATAGAGCAACTATAAAAACCATGTCTTTGTACTCAACGCTTACGGAGTGAACAATTTTTTCAGACATTTCGCCTCCAGAAGATCGGTGAAATAGAAGCCTTCCTGAGGTCTGAGGCTGAGAGCCGTGGACAACTATGCATAAAGTATAAGAGGGTTGTAGATGTGGCTAATGGGGCCTCGGCCGGCCTTGCTATGGTTAGTCTTGGAACTGGGGTGGGTGGGGTAGCTATGTTAGCCACTGGTATTGGTTTTGTTCCTGGTATTGTTCTAGAGGGTTTTGCCATAGCGACGAATTTTCTGGATATATTTGGAAATATTATTAGTCGAAGTTTTGTTGCTAAAGCTTCAAAACACGACGAAATTTGTATTTTGGCGGAAGTAAACTAAACACGGTCCATGACCACATTTCGAGGGCGCTAGAGGACACGGCTATTAGCGATGACGAGTACAAGCTTATTCTGGGAGAGGAGGATAAATATAGAACGATGAAACGTGATATACAAAGCAAGAGCGGAAAAAAGAGTTGCCGTGTCAAAGCAAATACGAGATGGTGGCGGAACTAATCAAGAAACTAACCAGCACTGGGTGTTCCCCGCGAACCTCAACATAAAAGTTTTCATCCTAGGTGGTTGGAGTAGTGAGTCTGTTGCTGTTCCGACCGCGCCACCAGCATACGATTAGTTCAAATCGCGGGCAGCGATTAGGGCATAAATGATATCTTTATAGGTCCGTGACACCTTTTTTCAGCCATGATAATGGATCTGCTCTGGAGGCCCTCAAAATCGATTTCTTTGTTGTAGAACCCAAACCTAAAATCAATCTGAGATTACGTGTTCGTGCGTCCGTGTGTTCCGTGGAATCCACGGACACACCGACAGCCTGGAAGTCGATCGGCTATAATAGTCCCTGCGCTAATTTTGTTCTAAAATACACAGGAGAAAGTCGATATGCTGTATGGGTTCGTAGGCCTCTGGAGACCCTCTGGTCGATCTGCTGTAAGCGTCCATTGGTCAAATGGTCCTCTGGAAGGCGTGGCCCAAAAGCAATATAACGCACACTACTCACTATTAATTCTTTCAACACACTACGTTCTGGGATTAACGCTCATAGTGGACATGATCCTGATTTGGTTCTTGTTTCTTCAGACACTCATGTATGTATATGTATAGTTGTATACTTGATATTACTGAATGTCCTTAAATCAAAGTCGCTATTAAGATTGTAAATAACTTTAAAGTTTCTGTTTTTGTAATTATGTTCGGATATCGGGTGAACGTGTCATGGGTCTTGGGAGCTGATGAATTACTTGACCATTGGTCAAAACTGGATTTACTGATAAGTCACTTTATGAAGGGTGATATCGAGTGCAGATCTGAGTCTAGAATGGAGCATGCACTTTTGTTCTTCAGGAGCAATGTGATGAACTTGACAGCACTCAGTCGGATAAAAGTTCATTTTCCTTGAACTTTTTGACTGAGCAACTGCACATTCGTTTGACGTTACGCAAAACTAACAGTGCAAAAACGATTCCTTGGCCTTGTAGATTGTTTCTGTTTTCTCCTAAAGCATATGATTTTCTGAGGAAAAGTGTTTTAATATTGCCTTCTGAGTTATACTTGCGACGTTAGACGTCATGTTTGTCATCATCTCATGCAGGTTCTGTAACTGATATACAATTGTACATATTGCATATTTGAGGAACAAGGCTCGGTATCTTGAGCCACATTATAAATTTGTTTCACTGATATTGGATGAGATACAATTGAGCCCACAGCAACCTTTAAAGGCGGCAAAATTCAATGTTTTGACCGCAATAACTCGTAACAGCAAGCAACAATAGTGCAAGCCTTTATGATTGCCCCTCTTTTTTTCCAAGGACAGAGAGGTGGTACCTCTTGGTCCAGCTGTTAACATGACAGCTGCAATTTGAAGGAAATTACGTTGAAAGTGTTGAGTGCTATACACGATGCTGGTTACAGAGTGCTGTGTATTATATCTGACAATAATCGAATAATCGAAATATGTTTACACTGTTGTGTGGTGGAAATGAGCTGAAACCATTTATTGATGGCTGTATAAACAACAGGGACTTGACTTGCATTATAAATGTTAGTTGCAGGCTATATTGTGCATAAAGTTTGAGAAATATTTACTTTTAGTTGTGTCAGTAAGAACTCTGTACTGATAGAGAGCTGCTATGCGAAATTGGTGAAAACCTGGATGACAAATTCTTATATATTGAAATTTTGAACAAAGGGGGTCTTAAATGGCCAACCCAATTTCTGACTGATATTGTTCCTGATGTTATTGCTGTATTTAAAAGAAAACAAGATTGTATTTTTGAATGGAAAAAATCCAATAAATATCTGTGACAGACAATGATCGCACATGTAACCTACTGTAGCCATCAAGTATAAAATTCAAATCTCAATAACAGCATTTTGTGTTTTCGGCAATTTAACCCTCGAGTGCCCAAGCTATTTTTTGGTACACGAATGCCCAACGGGGGGGTCCGACCGGACCCCAATGTTTTCATTGTGATATCTGGAGAACGGATTGGAATATTTTAACGGGATTTGGCTTGTTATAATCCAAATTCAATTTGCATCGACTGATATATGGTATTTCACAATAGCGCCACCTGGTGAAACTTTATTTGAACTTTAATAGGGGGCCTACTCTTTTGTAGTTTCTTTGCAATTTCGGGATTTTTCGCATGTATTCAATTGTACGCATGTAGTTGTTCCCTGGTTGTGGGGTACAGGATTGGAATATTTTAACGGGATTTGGCTTGTTATAATCCAAATTCAATTTGCATTCGATTGATACATGGTATTTTACAATAACTTGCGCTAAAAATTGATTTCTGGGTTGGTAAACCATATGCCAGTATGACCACCAGCCGCATATCTTGGGGTGTCCTTGGTATATGCTATGGTTGTGGGGTACAGGAATGGAATATTTTAACGGGATTTGGCTTGTTATAATCCAAATTCAATTTGCAATCGACTGATATATGGTATTTCACAATAACGTGCGTTAAAATAATTCATTTCTGTGTTGGCAAACTATATGCCAGTATGACCATCAGCCGCATATCTTGGGGGTGTCCTTGGTATATGCTATGGTTGTGGGCTACAGGGTGGTAGAATAATCACGCAAAATATAACATACGAAGCCCAATTGAATGCTTTAGGATGTCCTAAAAGCATTTCTACAATTTCGTAGCCGTTCTAAAGTTATCCGTGAAAAGCGGGTCTGGGGTCCGGTCGGACCCCCTTGGGCATTCGAGGGTTAAATTTCTTCCATTTCTTAGAGTCATAGAAATGTTCTGGGGTGGGATAATTTTCTTTGACATAAGTTTGTTAGGGGGTCCTTGAATGTGTGACAGTTGTTGACAAGGGGGAAGAGATCAAAAACTTATTAAAATTTGATCACATAGTTAATCGAGAACCCCAAAGGAGCCAGACAAAGCGCCATCGGTGCCAGTTGTAACTATGTACTAACTAAAATTAACTAAAATAAAAGTGTAGTGACTATAACTATAACAATAATTAATGCTAACTATAACTGTAACTATAACTAAAATGAAAAACTTATTAACTATAACTGTAACTACAACTAAAATAAAATCTGTACGGAGAATCACACTGCGAAAAGGAAGAAAAGGTGATGGTGTGGCTATATATATTCGAGAAAGTATCAATGCAACACACTGGCCAATTCAAGAAATGTCAGCTGAAATTGAATTGCACTAACAATCGAATATGTATTGGAGCACTTTTTTACCATTCTCTGAGCCCAATTTACCCGCTTAGCACCCTCCTTCATTGGCTTAACAAATCAGTCGAAGAAATATCTCAGGCAGAGAATAGCGCTTTAATTATACTGGGCGGTGATTTCAATCTTCTCAACATCGATGAAATTACGGAACTTACAGGTCTCTCTCCAACAGTCTTTGAACCCACCCGTGGAAATAACATTCTCGTTCAGTTCATGGTTTCCGTTCCTGATTTATTCAACATCAAAGTTATCTCCTCAACAATCCGTACTGACCATAAAGCTATGATTGCTACCTCAGGAAATCCAATCACTGACAGAGGAAAGCAACATATCTCTCACCTTTAGGAAAAGATCTCCTACACAACACTCCATGACTCTACGTGGACTAGAAAACCTGGACCCTGACCTTATCTCCTCCTCATCCGATTTACAAGAAGCCTGGGATACTTTCTACAGCGATTCTACTGCACGATTAGAACAAAATTACCCTCTTCGTTCCGTCACTATCACATCAAAAGATCCTCCATTCATAACCCCGGATATTAAAAGTGTATTCAATATGATTTTTATTACGAACATTTCTAATTTAAACATGAACATGATAACTTTTATAATATTCCTTTTAACATAGAAAATTAAAATCAAAACAAGTTTCTCACTCTAATATTAACAATCGAAAGAAAAAATTATCTTTCCATCAAAAAGAAATTCGGAATATTAGATTTTCGAAAAGAACCCAGGATATTCGCAAGAGAATATGCAGCACATTTTCTTATTTATCAGGGAACAATAAACAGTATTATTTAAAACGAAGAAAATATCGCGTTGATTAAGTTACAAACAAAAATGAAATAGATCACTCATAAAGACTTTCCGAATCTATGGTCGCTTTTTGATTACCGCTTTTTGATTACATTATTGCTGACGTCAATTTGACTTCAACACCTCTCCCCCTTGTTAAGAATTGTCAAATTTTTCAAATTCCTCGCCCCATTTTGTTGATATAATTAATGATTAATTTAAAGACAGCTCTTTGTCACGATCTTATGTTTATCGATATTGCACTTTTTTCATTAACGAAAATAGCGATGAATTTTCGTTAGTGTTATTTTCGTTATAGTCATAGTTATAGTTAATGATATTTTTTAGTTATAGTTATAGTTATCGTTAACGAAATCATTTTCGTTATCGTTAACGTTAACGTAAATCACACTACCTTTTCGGTCTTTTCTAAAGGTTTGATAACCTTGGATTTTACAGACTGTTTGCAGATGATGGGCTTTAAGGTGTGTTTCTGAAATTATGGCCATGTCGAGGTCATAACCAGAAAGTTCAGCACTAAGATGGTCCAATGCATCCCTTTTGGCAATGGAGCGGGCGTTAATCACCATTCCACAGAATATTAAAAAGTTTATTTCTGGATGTGAATTTGATAAAGAAGCAGAATGTTTTTCACAAGTTATTGTGGTGAGGAAGCGGGTTTGACGTAGAGGAGTGAGTGAAGTTGATTTGAGAGTTAATATTGTAGGTTTTTCTTTCTTTTCGGCAACCACCTCTAGATCCGCGGTAGCGAAAAATGCCATTTTGTTTAAGTTTTCCGAAAAGATTGTCGAGTTGACAATGAGTTCGCATAAAATTGTTATTGGGTTTGAGGGCTAACAAATCCCTTGACCTGTACGTAGAGATATGTAGGTTAGGTAATGCTTCTCGATCGGGGGAAGAAGACATATCAATTTTAAATGTCACCGTTTCGTTTGAAGATGTCTTTGTAGAAAAACAAAATATAAAATCAGGTATCCGGAAGCTAAGTGGAAATTCATATTAATTATTTAAAAAACGACAAGTTATTACTTTGTTTAAATTTGATTTAATTCAAATTCAAAACAACAACAATTTTGACAGCCATTCGGCGCTCGTGACGTCATATATATATATATATATATATATATATATATATATATATATATATATATATATATATATATGTATTGTTGGGAGTTGGCCTTCAGCCATCCCGCCATGATCATCCTCACGTGCACTTTCTAACCTTAGTTAAGACGCACCTCGTTTGAAGCTAGAAGTAGGATGGTCTCGTTGGCTATATATAGCAGTGTTCTTGTGTCTACAGGGAGACCGGTTTTAGTTAAGTAAGGCGTAAGACGTGCACTGGTTGTGTCACGCATTGTAAGTACCCTTTTGTGGTCATTTTCAGAGAGTGTACCCTGCGTGGTCGCTACTCATGTTTAATTGCCGGTTCTCGAGTTGTATCTTCCTTTGTGGAGTTTGTGCAGGCGTCTTCTCGGAGAGTCTGTCTTTTGACGTTTCGTTTGTCTTGTATGTGTGAGTATCGTTTCAATTATGTACATAGTGTAAATATACCTTTTATCAATATTGCGAAAGTCTTTGTTTTTCTTGTCATTTCTCATATCATTCTAACTCACATTTCACCTCTAGACTAACAAGCTAACATATGGGGGCTCGTCCTTAAAATTCACTGTTTTCCGTTTTGTTAAATTGGAAATTTCAAAATTGGAAATTGGGTCTGCGTATTTGCGTATTTGACGGTTTCTTTAGAAGTTGTACACGTTTTTGTGCATACGACTTTGTATCATGGCTACATTTGGGTCTGATACATCGGCAACCGCTTCTCCGGTTGGGAGTGTCCTTCACTCTCCGGTGACTAAGCCTTTGAGTTTGGACGACGTCTTAGATATGTCGGCTGACGAATTAAGGCTTGAATTAGAGAAATTAGATCAGGACACTAGGGGCATGAGTAAGAGGCAAATGCTGAAAATTCTTGCTAAATTTGTAACGCAGGAAAAGGAAGTGTTCGATTTTGGAGTTAGACCGCTAGAGATTGGGTCTCGGGAAGCGGTAGAAAAGACTGAATTGAGGAAGTTAGACAGTGACAGGGAATTTCAATTGCAGAAATTGAGAATAGAGAGTGAAGACAGAAGGCGAGAACGAGAGGCTGAGGACAGAAAGGCTGAAATGCAGGAAAAATTGAAGATGGAGGAAAGAGAACGAGTGAGGAGAGCAGAGGGCGAAGACAAAGAGAGGCAGAGACAATATGAGTTAGAGCTAAAGCGCATCGAGGCTAAGGTTTTGAACCCAGGTCCCGAACAGGACAAAGATGTGTTTCGCATGGCTTCTGCCATCAAATTGGTCCCTAAATTTGACGAGACGAATATAGAACATTATTTTGTTTCCTTTGAGAAGGCTATGACCATTCATAAATTTCCAAGAGATAAATGGACTGCTTTGTTACACCCTCAATTAACTGGTAAAGCTCAACAGGTTTTTTCGGAGTTATCTCTTGAGGACTGTAAGAATTATGACACCCTGAAACAGGCTTTGTTAACTGCATTCGCTAGGGTGCCTGAGTTTTATAGGAAGAGTTTTAGAACTTTGGTTAAGGGTGCTCAGGAGACTTACTCTGCTTTCGCTTTCCGCTTAGCGTTGCCTTTTCAAAGGTGGCTGGAAGGTGAAGATGCGTTTAATGACTTGACTAAGGCCTTTGAAGTCTTTAAACTTGAACAATTTGTGACTTGCTTGCCTGTTGAAATCCATAGATGGATAATTGACAAAAAGCCCGCGACAGTTTCAGCCGCCGCGAAGTTGGCAGACGAATTTGCTATTCTATATAAGCCCTTCCCTGTGCATGCTTCTGTCTTGCATTCGAATGATGAAAAATGGGAAAATTTTGGAGTTGGTAGTGATTCGGGTCGTGGAGCTAAAACTCATTGGTCGCCGAAAAATTTTCGTAAAGAGGGCCAATTTCACAAGTCATGGGAGTCCCAGATTGTTTGTACTTACTGCGGTAAATCTAATCATGGGGTTTCTTCATGTTACAAATTACATCCAGAGTTGAGGCCAAAACGGGATTTCGCTGCTCAGCAGAACGCCAGTCCTAAGAATGTAGAATTAGTCATGGGCGTAGATATGTCTGCACAAGTGAAGGATGGGCCGACTAAAATGGTCGACGCTGGCTACTTGTCATTCTGTTCGTCTGGCTATGTGTATACGCCCACTGGACTTTCTCGCAATGTTGTTGTGTTAAGAGATACTGGTTCTTTGCAAAGCTTGGCTAGCAAGGAATTATTGCATGCTAATGAGTTCTGTTACACCGGTGAGGTTTGCCTTATTAGAGGTATTTCGGGTGTCACGCTTCGTGTTCCTTTGGTTGAAATTCGAGTTGAGTCTAAATTTGCTAACGGCACTATCTTATGTGGGTTGGTAGACCATTTGCCACCTGGCATTCACGTTCTAATTGGTAACGACTTGGTTAGTCCACAAGATGAGATAAATGTGGGAGTGCCGACGCGCGCTCAAGTTAAATTGACCGATTCTGGCTCTTTACCTGTGTCGCATACTCAATCTGTAGAAGATAAGTCTGCTGATCTAAATGTGCAGTTAGACGTAGACTTGAGTGCCTTATTCAAAGAGTCTACTGCAGTGCATGCTGATTTAACCAATGTAGAGTCGCGTGTTGATTGTACGCCTACACTTGATGTCGGTTTGGTTGTGCCTGCAAGTGTGAATGTGCCTGAGTCGCCTAAACTAGAAGAGTTGGTCGCAAATAGTCCTTTGGATTTTGTGCAACGGGATGAATTGCTGGGCATGCCTAGTACGTTTAAGGGTGTGTTTAGCGACGTACCTGGCAAGACTTCACTTATTGCACACCGTATTGAGTTGATACCTGGTGCACGACCAGTACGGCAGACAGCCTATCGGTTGCATCCTGAACGTATGGCACAGGTAGACAAAGAGATTAAAGGCCTAATTGAAGAAGGCATTGTAGAGGAATCCGAAAGTGCGTGGGCTTCGCCTATTGTACTTGTACCTAAATCGGATGGGTCTCTGCGGCTGTGCACAGACTTTCGTAAGTTGAATGCGCTTACGGTAGCCGATCCTGAAAATAAGAAGCAGGTTCAATCTTTTCTGGGTTTGGCTGGTTATTACCGCAAGTTTCTGCCGCATTACTCTCAGTTAACGTTACCTCTTACTTTGTTACTTAAGAAAGGTCACCGGTTTACTTGGTCTCCTGAGGCTGAGAATGCATTCATTGATTTGAAGTCTAGGATGGTTTCGCGGCCTATACTTAAACCGCCAGATTTTGACAAACCCTTTTATTTGGCTGTAGATGCTTCGTACTTTTGTTTGGGAGGTTGTCTATTTCAGATAACGGACGAGATTGAACATCCGGTCTGCTACCTGAGTCGGAAGTTGAGTTCGGCGGAAGTACGCTATTCGACCATTGAGAAGGAGGCACTTGCGCTGGTGGTCGGTGTACGCGCGTTCAGCGTGTATTTTGGTTCCGCTCCAGTGGTTGTCTATACGGACCATAGCCCACTTCAGTTCATAAATCGCATGGCTCCTTCGAATGCGAAACTTTTGCGATGGAGTCTTGAACTCCAACAATACTCCTTTAACATTAAGCATCGGCGTGGTCGAGACAATGTGTTACCAGACATATTAAGTCGCCCCTCAGTTTAAATGTACGAACTTTTCATATATCTCTACGGACTCGTAGATTTTTCTACTAGACTTTTGCTTTGATGAACTTTGGAGATAGTTTAAATTCGTTGGCACTTGTGGTTTCTGCATGGTCGGAAACACTTTTAATGTTTCCTCTTTTTCGTTGTCGGGGGGTCTGTTGGGAGTTGGCCTTCAGCCATCCCGCCATGATCATCCTCACGTGCACTTTCTAACCTTAGTTAAGACGCACCTCGTTTGAAGCTAGAAGTAGGATGGTCTCGTTGGCTATATATAGCAGTGTTCTTGTGTCTACAGGGAGACCGGTTTTAGTTAAGTAAGGCGTAAGACGTGCACTGGTTGTGTCACGCATTGTAAGTACCCTTTTGTGGTCATTTTCAGAGAGTGTACCCTGCGTGGTCGCTACTCATGTTTAATTGCCGGTTCTCGAGTTGTATCTTCCTTTGTGGAGTTTGTGCAGGCGTCTTCTCGGAGAGTCTGTCTTTTGACGTTTCGTTTGTCTTGTATGTGTGAGTATCGTTTCAATTATGTACATAGTGTAAATATACCTTTTATCAATATTGCGAAAGTCTTTGTTTTTCTTGTCATTTCTCATATCATTCTAACTCACATTTCACCTCTAGACTAACAAGCTAACAGTATATATATATATGTATATATATATATATATATATATATATATATATATATATATATATATATATATATATATATATATATATATATATTTGTCATTGTCAAAGCAGCCAAAAGTTGAAAATACAATAAAGTGTACAAATGTCATAATCATTAATGGTTGGTTCAAAAATGTCACTATTTTTCTCTAAACTAAAAAGCGCATGTTTGCACTAGTTTGCACAAGGGATGGTTTTGGCAATTTCCCATGAATCTTCCATTCAACTGGTTTATCATCAAGGATGTCCTGACGAAGAACATAACGTACGTCGTCTCTGCATTTCCATTTCTTTTTGCCATCTTTATCCTTTTCCTCCTTTCCTCCTCCGATGACAAAGATTTGTTCATTCTCACGAAACAAACCAAAGTGAACAACGTCGGTCTTAAACTTTTGTCTTTCTTGCCAGATTTCCGTCTCCAAGTTAAATATGAAACAATTATAGCATCCTAGTAATATAACAAATGTGTCCCAATATACAGCTCGCATCAAACTATTACCA
Source organism: Allolobophora icterica (assembly GCA_963556255.1). Lineage (NCBI taxonomy): Eukaryota > Metazoa > Annelida > Clitellata > Crassiclitellata > Lumbricidae > Allolobophora > Allolobophora icterica. The sequence continues at coordinate 45,809,285 of OY744613.1, read as the reverse complement.
CGCGGCATCGGTCTCGAATGGACAGAGCATTTGTTTTCTTTCGTGCTGTACACTTGAACGTAATTCAACGCTTTGTTATCTTTATCTGTTCCACCGAAGATAAAGAGCGAACTCTTGAATGGAACACAGTTCCCTGAGTTCTGGACACAGTGAGTCAACTTTCCAACAGCGGTGCATTTATCGGTGACTGCGTTGTAGGCCTCAACGCTGTCTAGAACGCTTCCATCTGAAGCCACAAATCCTCCACAGATGTACAATACTTCGTCGATAAACGATGCGCTGTGTCTACGTCGGCCTTGAACTAAAGATGCGCATTTCATCCAACCGGAAGCCATGTTGTATTTCCAGATTTCATCTCTCTTGACTCCTATTCCGGCAACGTACATCGTGTCACAGTAAACGGCAGCGAATGCTTCGTTCGGCATTGTGGTTGGTGTTTGCTCTTGTGTTGATGTTTGGTTTGGCCGATGTAAATTTATTTTCATGACTTCCTTTGTTATGGTCGTACCATCATTTATTCCCAAGACAACTGCGTAGTTCTCAAACTGTGAAGTGATTTCTGTTGAAACAGAAAAGTAATGTAAACTGTTTGATGCATGGAATTTGAACTGCGCATTTTTATTCATTTGCCGATATCTTAAGAACATTTATTACCGTAGTTTTGAAACGAAAGGCGTTTGTACAACTGAGACGACCATCTAAGTTGTCTTTTATCTTATCTACTAACATCAAATAGTCACATCTCGGCATAGGCCTAGACTCTGGAGGCAGCCGGGGCACGCCTCCCCCAATAATGGAGATGGACTGTACACCCGAACCCAGATGTCACAACCGTTTGGTGCCATCTGGATGTTATTAATGTCTTAACCCGCAAACTAGATATCGCGTAGTTTAGGCGTTGAAGTATCGACAAACATGGCCTAAATGCAATGACGTAAAACACAATTGACACGCAACAGTTCTCTCTTAATTACGACCAAGCTGGGACTCATTACGACCAATTGATATACAACAGACCAAGTACGACAAACTGATTGCGACTAGTTGGCCGCGACGAAATGATCTGCGACGTTATGGATGGCGACCAATTAATTATCGACGAAATGATTTGCGACTACATGGCTGCGACGAAATGATCTGCGACGATATGGATGGTTACCCACCAAACGACATCATTTAACCCTCGAATGTCCAAGGGGGTCCGACCCCACACCCGCTTTTCCACGGATAACTTTAGAACGGCTGCGATTTTTTTAATGGTTTCAGGACATCCTAAGGCCAACAATTTAGCTTTGTATGATATATTTTGCGCGATTATTCTCCCACTCAGTACTCCACAACCATAGCATATAAGTAGTAAATAGACTATAGGGATGAGATCAGTTTTTAGCGTCCGACTATGGGTATGAGATCAGTTTTTAGCGTCCGACTATGGGTATGAGATCAGCCTCTAGCGTCCGACTATGGGTATGAGATCAGCCTCTAGCTTCCGACTATGGGTATGAGATCAGATTCTAGCGTCTGACTATGGGTATGAGATCAGGCTCTAGCGTCTGACTATAGGTATGAGATAAGCTTCTAGCGTCCGAGTGTTACTATGAGAACAGAGTATTGTTTCTAATTAATTCTTTTATATTTAATATAGCTTAAGATATTTTAATTATATTTGAAGTCTAATTTGTACTCTTACACGATTTAATTATCTTATTGACGCAGCATATTTCAGCTGTTGAATAAACGTATTTCTCACATAAATTTTAAGTAGAGCATACATTTAAATTATTTTGAACTTCACCAATTTGTATAGCGCCCTAGCACAGCGAGGCTTATTTGAATATGGTATTGGTTTAGCCTATTTGATAGATATTTTAAATATATTATGTTATAATCTAATGTATATTAAAAGTTGTACTCTTTCGCAACGTATTTTTTAAAATCTAATTTAATTTAAAATATATTTCTAACATGTATTACAAGCTATATTCGCACAAAAACGCTATTTTGACATCTTAATAATAATATGGAAGCGTTTTAAGCAAGAAGAGAGAGAGGACCCATGAGCTAACCACGAGGTAGCCATGGATATGATTTGATAGCAACCTCAGTTTCTTAGACTCGGCATATGAGGGAAAGGCGGCCAGTCCGAACCCTCACCGTCTCATCTTCCCACCGACATAGTTCAGTCGGTGTGCTCATTATAGCTGAGCTTGCTATGGGGTGCAGCAGGAGTAGAAATCGAATCAAATTTCTGTCCGGACTGGGATTCGAACCCCCGACCTCTCCATCCACAGCTTAGCGCGCTAACCACTACGCTATCGTGCACCCCCTCTAGTTTTATCCAAATATAGGTTTAAATACATATAATTACAAAACGCGAAGAAACAAAGATCGTTAGGTTCTACCGCTGGAAATGTACGCACAGGTTGTCATTTATTAGCCTATAACTGAATTCTCTAAATTATTTGCTAAGAAATGCAAAACTGATAAGTAAAAGAGAAGGAAGAACTCTAAATTATTTGCGAAGAGATATAAAACTGTAAAGTGTGGAGAGCGAGCAGAATTGGAGAGAAGGTACATTTTAGTGGCTTAGCGCTGGAAAGCTGCGGCAGCAGCGGCAGGAACGCTGAGAAGTTGCGGGAAGATCTGAGAAGCTGCGGGAAGATCTGAGAAGTTACGGGAAGATATGAGAAGTTGCGGGAAGATCTGAGAAGTTGCGGGAAGATCTGAGAAGTTGCGGGAGGATCTGAGAAGTTGCGGGAAGATCTGGGAAGCTGCGGCGGCAGCGGCAGCGGCAGCGGCGGCGGCGGCGGCGGTGGCGGCAGCGCCGGCGGCGGCGGTGGCGGCGGTGGCAGAGGCGAGAGCGCTGGGAAGCTGCAGCAGTGACAGATTTGTTGGAAAGGTAGGTTTTCGATTGAAGCAGTTCAGAGCATTTTGGTTGACGAAACTTATATGTATGGTAGTTCTAGCGGGACATGGGTGAATTCTGTTGTTGCCATATTATTTCTAGATGAAATTTATTCATAGAGTTGAATTGTACACAGACAACTTGTAGGAAAAGGCATGTCTTCGATTAAAGCACATTTGCAAAAGCGCTTGAAATGGTATATTTTTAAAAGTTCGAGTGATGGAATTGGTGTGTAACATAGTTCTAACTAGAGTTTGTGATATATGAAGTGAAGCACATCGATGAATTTGTTGGAAAAGACGTGTTTCAGATTGAAGCATATGTGAAAACCACCTAAACTGAACATTTTTGGAGACTGTGAATGACGAAACTGCTCTGTATGATAGTTCTATGAGAGCGTTGGAACTACAATTTGTTGGAAAATGAGGGGCATTGCCTTTGGAGAGTTAAGGTGATGAAATTGATGTGAGACTTTGTGTATTTTCATTCTCAAGGGTTTTTCAAATGCTTGCAAAAATTATCAAATACTTACAGACACGAGCTGCGTATTACAAATTGCTCTATTTCAGTAATACAATTTCTATACGGCGAATTCAATATAATACAGTGTAATATAATTTCATCTACTGCAGTATCTGTTGCCTATTCGAAGTTATACCGGCAAAAGCTACATCCGCACAATAATATTGAATACCTGTGAAAAATCCCGAAATTGCAAAGGACTACGACCGGGTATTAAAGTTCAAAGAAAGTTTCACCTTATGGAGCCATTGTAAAATACCATACATCAGTCGATTGCAAATTTAATTTGGATTATATTAAGCCACATCCCGTTTAAATATTCCAATCCCTTCTCCAGATATTACAATGAAAACACTGGGGGTTCGATCGGGCCTTCGTGTGCCAAAAAATACATGTACCTTGGGCACTAGAGAATTAATATAGCTCTGGTAACTTTGCTGGTCTCCCTAATGCTACGTTTGTGTGGTCCTGAACGGTCATGATGATGATATTCGTTTATTAGTAGTTAAATATATTCCATGGGAGAGCCACTCCATTAAGTTCGATTGCCGGTGCTAGGCCAGTCCCTGGCGTTCGACTGCCGGAGCTGGACCAGCCCCTTCCGATTGACCGGTGACCCGTCAATTGCGCCCCCGACAATTGCGCCCCGACAATTGCGCCCCGACAATTGCGCCCCGACAATTGCGCCCCGACAATTGCGCCATAAAAATCCCGACAATTGCGCCCCGACATTTGCGCCACATGTATAATACGAATATTGGCTCCACGTGATAGCATGTTGCCTGTCGGACCGGAAACAGTTGAGAAGCATACGTCGGTGTAGTCGGATCAAACCGCGAAGAAGACCAGTGAGAAGCATACGTAAGTACCGCTGTAATCGCTATTTGTACGACGAATTAAAAACAGATTTTAAAATCGAGACGAATATATTTTCCCGCAATTGATATCCAGAAAACACGGTGAGTAAGTAAGCATAAAGAATATGGCGACTGGAGGAGAAGAAGAAGAAGGTGTGAGGTCCCATCTCCACTTGGGGAATTTATATGGCGCTACCTTAAATGCTCTCGAGAATATGAAGGAGGAATTGAATCTGATGGTTGATCGGTTGCTACATTGGCAATCAACCCAGTCCAATGACAGGGCTGAAAAGAACCCTGACTCACCTGAGGGGTGGATTGCTTCCCACTCGGAAGCCGCGGATATTATGAATTCGGTCCCATCTAGGCCTTTAACCTGGAGTCCTGTGTCTGAAATGGTGTCACGACAAAAGGTTCACGGACAAAAGGTTCACCGACAAAAGGTTCACGACAAATGGTTCACGACAAAAGGTTTACGACAATGGTTCACGGACAAAAGGTTCACCGACAAAAGGTTCACGATATTCCAGCTTCTAGGTTGAGCGATATTTTCATTGGTTTCATATCATTTTCATCGCTCTTCCAGCTCCTTGTTTCAGCTCATTTTCGTCGCTCATCCAGCTTTTAGTTTAATCTACGACATAAGTTCATCGCTCTTCCAGCTTCTATTTCTAAGCGTTAATACGACATATTTTCATCGCCCTTCCAGCTTTTAGCTCTAAGCGTTAATGCGACACATTTTCATCGCTCTTCCAGCTCCAAGTTTTTAAGCGTTAATACAACATATTTTCATCGCCCTTCTAGCTGCTAGTTCTAAGTGTTAATACGACACATTTTCATCGCCCTTCCAGCCTCTAGTTCTAAGCGTTAATACGAAACATTTTCATCGCCCTTCCAGCTTATAGTTCTAAGCGTTAATACGACATATTTTCATCGCTCTTCCAGCTTCTGGTTTATAAGCGTTAATACAACATTTTCATCGCTCATCCAGATTCTAGTTTTTAAGCGTTAATACGACATATTTTCATCGCTCATCCAGCTTCTAGGTTTTAAGCGTTAATACGACATATTTTCATCGCCCTTCCAGCTTCTAGTTCTAAGCGTTTATACGACACATTTTCATCGCCCTTCCAGCTTCTGCTTTTAAGGCTAATACGACATATTTTCATCACCCTTCCCGCTTCCAACTTAATTTAGATTTTAACGCGTCATCCCGCTACCAGTTTAACTAACATTGTAATCGTTCGCCCGCTTCCAGTTTAATTAACTTTTTAATCGTTCTTTCCGCTCGTAGTTTTATTAACATTTTAATCGTCATCCCGACCCTAGTTTAATTAACTTTTTAATCGTTCATCCCGCTGCTAGGTTAAATAACATTTTAATCATTCATCCCGCTTCTAGTTTAATTAACTTCTTAATCGTTGATCCCGCTTCCAGTTTAGTTAACTTTTTAACGGTTCATCCCGCTCTTAGTTTAATTAACTTTTTAGTCGTTCATCCCGCTTCTGGTTTAACTAACATTCAAATAGTTCATCCCGCTTCTATTTTAATTATATTTTAATCGTTGATCCAGCTTCCTGTTTAATTAACTTTTTAGTCGTTGATCCCGATTCCAGTTTAATTAACTTTTTAAGGGTTCATCCTGCTCCTAGTTAAACTAACTGTTTAATCGTTCATCCCGCTGCTAGTTTAACTAACATTTTAATCGTTCATCCCGCTCTAGTTTAATTTAACTGAGAGCGGGACGAACGATTAAAAAGTTAATTAAAGTAGGAGCGGGATGACGATTAAAATGTTAATAAAACTAGAAGCGGGATGAACGATTAAAAAGTTAATAAAACAGGAAGCGGGGTCAACGATTAAAATGTAAATTAAACTAATAGCGGGATGAACGATTAAAAAGTTAATAAACTAGGATCGGGATGACGATCAAAATGTTAATTAAACTAGAAGCGGGATGAATGATTAAAGTGTTAATTAAACTAGAGGCGGGATGAACTTTTAAAATGTTAATTAAACTAGGAGCGGGATGAACGACTAAAAAGTTAATTAAACTAGAGGCGGGATGAACGATTAAAAAGTTCACTAAACTAGGATCTGGATGACGATTAAAATGTTGATTAAACTAGAAGCGGGATGAATGATTAAGATGTTAATTAAACTAGCAGCGGCATGAACGATTAAAAAGTTAATTAAACTACGATTGAAATGTTAATTAAACTAGTAGCGGGATGAACGATTAAAAAGTTAATTGAACTGGAAGCGGGCGAACGATTACAATGTTAATTAAACTGGAAGCGGGATGACGATTAAAATCTAAATTAAATTGGAAGCGGGACGAACGATTAAAATATAAATTAAACTTGCAGCGGGATGAACGATAGAAATGTAAATTAGACTGGAAGCGGGATGAACGATAAAAATGTAAATTAAACTAGTAGCTGGAAGGGCGATGAAAATATGTCGTATTAGCATTAAAAGTAGAAGCTGGAAGGGCGATGAAAATATGTCGTATTAACGCTTAAAAACTAGAGCTGGATGAGCGATGAAAATGTGTCATATTAACGCTTAGAACTAGAAGCTGGAAGGGCGATGAAAATGTTTCGTATTAACGCTTAAAAACTAGAGGCTGGAAGGGCGATGAAAATGTTTCGTATTTACGCTTTATATATGTTACTGTATTTATGTTACTGTTTTAATTTAAAATTACATTTTAATTAGAGTCGCCTAAAGATATTTAAGCTATCTTCTGTTTCTGCTAATTGCAGTAAATCATCGACGTCTGTACTAAAATGGAAGTCATCAAATCGCAGAGAGGTAAAGACAATCTTCTTTTCGGAGGTTATCGACACAGAATAGGTAAAACGAATGTCGACGGCACAAGGTCTTGGCGATGTATGGTAAGAAGCTGTTGTGGTCGGGTAAAAGAGCATGTTAACGGGACATTGGAAGAAATTTCGTCACATAACCACGCTCCCGATCCTGCTCGCAACGAGGCAGAGACCGTCAAAGCTGATATACGAGCCCGCGCTGCCAATTCCAACGAGAGACCGCGACGATTGATACAACAAAGTTCCGGTGGCATAAGCCTGGAAGCAGCAGTTCTGTTACCGAGTTACTCCGCGTCCCAAAGGACCATCGAGCGCAAAAGAAAACGCGATAACCTACCATGCGTGGCCCCAAGATCACGTCAGGAGATCGATATTCCCATGGAACTGCAGACCACAACAAGAAATTCTAACTTCCTTCTTTGGGATTCGGGGGAAAACGACGTCGATCGAGTGCTGATGTTTGCACGGATCGAAACATGGAGCTACTTGAACAAAATCGAAACTGGTTTGTTGATGGCACATTTAGTGTCGCACCAGAGTGTTTTACGCAGCTATTTACAGTTCACGCTCTGATAGATTACAATGCAACACCGTTAATATATGTCTTACTGCCATCCAAGAGGGAATGTGAATACGAGCGAATCTTTCAGAAACTTCACGACCTCAGACCCACCCTGGCGCCACAGAGCATTATGGCTGACTTTGAAAAGGCATGTCACAATGCTGCAACGCGAGTTTTTTCAGGTGTGCGCATTATTGGTTGTCTCTTTCATCTGGGTCAGTGTTTGTGGAGAAAAGTTCAGGAACATGGTCTAGCAACAATCTACCAAAGCGATGAAAGTGTTCGAGCATCCGTTAAGAAGTTGCTTGCGCTATCCTTTGTGCCACCTGCAGATGTGGCGATATCCTTTCAAGAACTCTCCGATGCGTGCCCTCCTGCAGTTGTCCCTATATACGACTATTGGGAGGACACTTACATCGGACGACAACGACGCAATAGTCTTTCAACCCCTTTGTTTCCCATACCACTGTGGAATGTATACGACCGCATGGAAGAAAACCTTCCTCGGACCAACAACTCAGTGGAAGGCTGGCACCGAGCCTTCCAACAAACGATCGACTGCCACCACCCGACAGTCTACAAACTGGTTCGACAACTGCGTGCTGAACAGGATTTCGTGGAACAGAAGATCGAACGCTACTTGGCTGGGGAGGTCAGACCGATAGCCACTAAGAATAAATATGTCCAACTAACTCGTCGTTTACAGGCTGTAACCATTACGTATGGCGCTGTTGCCCTCCTGGACTACCTGCATAGGATAGCGCACAATCTAGAACTGTAATCGCATAATACTATTCAACAATTTATAGTCACAATAGACATATGTTTTTGTGACCGTGAATCTGTAGTTGTGTTAGACATGTGTCTCATGTAGTTCTAAAATACGTAGAATTCGCTGTTTGACTTTTAAAAACAATTTTATTAGAAATATGTTTTCTTACCATATGTCCGTAGTTGTGTTAGAGTTCTAAAATACGTAGAAGATGCCGTCTGACTGTTCTCTTGTTAAAGTTTTAATCGTGTCTTACAATTTTGTGTTTGCCTACATAACATTTATAAATTGGGTTACGGGGGCGCTAATGTCGGGGCGCAATTGTCGGGATTTTTATGGCGCAATTGTCGGGGCGCAATTGTCGGGGCGCAATTGTCGGGGGCGCAATTGTCGGGGCGCCGATTGACCACAGAAGCTGGCGCAGGCCCTTCCGATCGACCACAGAAGCGGGCGCAGTCCCTTCTGACAGAGTATTGATTCTAGCGAAATTAATTCTTTTATATTTAATATAGTTTAATAATACCTGAAGTCTAATTTGTACCCTTACACGAGTTATTTTAAATATGTTATTGAAACATTTCAGATGTGTATGTTGAATAAACTTATTTCTTGCAGCAATAAGTCTATTCAACATCCAACGCACGTTATCTAGGTATCGTGTTGGACTATCAGCCGAGAGGTTGACGGTTCAAATCCCGCCAGGATACAAAATTTGAGTCTAGATTTCTGTTCAAACCTTGTCAACTGAGAAATGCTGAATATGATGTTTGTGCGAAGACGAGATGTTGAGGTAGACCCACCCTCATATGCCAAGGTTAAGAAAATGAATTCGCTAACGCTTTATACTCATAACAGCCTTTGCGCTAGATTCATGGGCATATCTGATTTTTAAATAATTTGAATTTCATTTGAGTCCTATGCGTGCGTGATCAAGCAAAATATACCTGACGCTTAACCCACGTATATTTAGACAACATGATTTTCGAAAACAAGGATATTCGCAAAGAGAATATGCAGCACATTTTCTCATTTTATCTGGAACAATAAATAAGATTATTTAAAACGAAGAAAATATTTCGTTTGATTAAATTACAAACAAAAATGAAATAGATCACTCATAAAGACTCCGAATTTATGGTTGCTTTTTGATAAAATAATTGTTGACGTCAATTTGTCTTTAACACTCCTTCCCCTTGTCAAGAATTGTAAACTTTTCAAATCCCTCGTCCTATTTTGCTGATATTATTAATGGGTCATTTTCTACCTTTTGTGCTATTTTAAAGACTGCTCTTTTTTACCATAAATGGACTGGAAGCGCTGCTGAGTAGACTGTCATGAAGGGCGCTATATAAATGTTCATTCATGATCATAAGATCTTTAGAGACATTTTGACTGCAAGATTAATATGACTAGTAATTTTGCGCATTTGTGCTAGTCAACTTTGTCGCAATCGCTATAGAAACGTTTACACAATCATTACATTTAATAAAATGAGCCCATCAGTATCTATATTTAGACTGTAACTATCGATGAACGAGCCACAACTATTGGGTTAATTCACAAACCCAAAATCCGGAGCGAACATGGGCTGCTGTAGCGCATTTTCAAGTTCTCATGTTTATCGATATTGCACTTTTTATTTCATTAACGAATATCAATCAATCAATCAATATTCGTTTATTCGTCAACCATTTGACATAACGCAATTGGTAACAATCATAGATAAGTAAAATATAGCGAAGAATTTTCGTTAGTGTTATTTTCGTTATAGTTATAGTCATAGTTAATGATATTTATAGTAACAGTTATAGTTATCGCTAACGAAATCATTTTTTGTTCGTTTACGAACATTTTCGTTATCGCTAACGTTTACGAGAATCACACTGCATAGGCACTTTTCTGTTTTTTATTGTCGAATATTAAGAACTAACTTTTCATTTTGTTACATTACATCCTCTTGTGTGACACAACTTGTATAGCGTTTGTTATGTAGTTAACTGAAATGTGTTAATAGGCCTACATCTTATTGAAGTTAGAACAAGTTGAACAACCCAATTTGAGTCCTGCAAAAAATCCACAAAAATGTAATGTTTAGGCCTACTTTAAAAATTTGCTTTGGCTTCAGCTTTGATCATAATTGCAGACAGACTTTTACACAGCATTCCAAAACATATTTAGGCACCACAAAAGCTGCTTTAATTGGCTTTAAAATGCTCTAAGACTCAAGTACGAGCATCTACAATAAAAAAATCTAGAGGGCAATACCCGGAACCCTCACTGTTTCCGCTTAAATGGAAGGGGCTGAGGAGGGGTGGGAAAGGTTTCGGAAGGGGAAGGCAGGAAAAATGGTGGGGACGAGGCGGAACGGAAGAGCAGGGGATGGGAAGGTTAGAGGAATGAGCAAAAATGTACGGGAGATAAGGATAGGGAAACGGAGAGAACGGAAGGGCAGCGGACCGGACGAGGATGGGAGTGGCTTTGCCTCGTCTTGATTTTGCCTCTGGCTATGGGCCTGGCTGTCGTTCGAACATCTCCATCAAAAAGACACGTTTTGCACACGTGTTTTAACCTGATGTCATTAGGCAAAGTTGAGTGTTAACGATATAAATAGACGATGTAATGTTTATTGTAAATTTCCGTCGTCTCAGCCGTCGCTTCCAGTAAATGCATCCAAGGCAAAACCAATGCTAGTCTATGAGGTGTACAGTTGAACATACGGGTAGCTTGAAAGAACTAAGGGCCAAAGTCAATACCCTATCAGGCAACGAAAGAAAGGAGCAGAGTAAATAATACTAAAATTACAGATGAAGAATTAAACACCTTCTTTGTCCAAACGTCGACCGATAACTCCTATACACTTCCGACTAGAAAGCTAACAGTAAACAATAACACTGAGTTTATCACTGATGTCTGTGTCTTTAATATCCTGGACAAACTGCACCATACAGCAGAAGGACCGGATGGAGTACCGGCCTGGTTCCTGAGGCTAGCCGCTCCGGTGCTCTATAGAATTATCACGTAACTAATAAATTCCTCAATAGCAGACTCCCACTTGCCATACCAATGGCGAGCTGCAACAATAACACCTGTTCCAAAGGTTGACACACCGAAGAATGTCAACGACCACAGACCCATTTCAGTTGTTCCAGTTTTGTCAAGGATCTTTGAGCGTGTAATAGTACGCAAATATCGATATCCATCATTTAACCAGGTAGTCTAGTAGGCTCTATGCGTCAACTTCTTACAGACCAGTTCGCCTTCCGCCTCTCAGGATTAACAACGGCGGCACTCATATTTATTCGACATAAGATTTGTAAACTACTCAGAACAGAACCTTTCGTAGCGCTCATTGCTCTTGACTTTTCGAAAGCCTTCGATACGGTTCGGCATATCACCCTTCCACAAAATCTTAGAGAACTAACGATCCCGGATAACATATGCAACTGGATACTTAACTTCCTTGAACATCGTTCTCATACAACTCGATTCGCTGGTATATCCAGACGACGCTCAAGCGCTCGTTCATGGCACTCCCTCTGCACAGCTTGCATTAACTGAATGCATTGATGCTCTCTCACGTGCATTACACCTTTGGCTGTCTTCTGATCGTCTGTCTTTGAACCCAGCTAAAACACAGCTTATATGGTTTGGTACTCGTCAACAGCTCCTCAAACTAGACTTCTCACTTCTTGCTGAGAAATTCCCGTCATTCACTTTTCTCTCTAGTGTCCGTGACCTTGGTGTTGTCCTTGACAGTACGCTCACCTTTTCTGAACACATTGCTAATCTTACCCGTTCTTCTTACTTTCACCTGAGACGGCTTATAGCAATCCGACGCTCTGTCTCCTCCTCCGTTTTAATCACTATCATCCACGCCTTCATCTGCTCCATAATTGACCACTATAATTCTCTCTGATTGGGCTGCGAAAAGTCCGTCTTTCCCCACCCTCCAGACTGTTTTAAATGCTGCGGCCAGAATAATAGCCCGACTTCCTCGCTGGTCTCAAATTTCCTCTTTCATGTTCGATCATCTTCATTGGCTTCCCCTTACGGCTCAGAATCAGCTTAAGGTTCTCACTTTAGTCTTTCGGTCCTGTACAGGCTTTGCACCCAAGTACCTCTGTGACATTGTTCGTCTGCCAGTTTCAGCTACTTCCCTCCGTCCATTGCGATCGCTTAATCGCCATGATCTTCTTGTACCACGAGCCAAGACCACTATGGCCAAAACTCGAGCCTTTTCTTGCATTGGTCCTGCTCTATGGAATCAACTCCCTCCAGTGACACGTGCCTCTTTATTAGCTGGTGGCCCAAGTGCCTCGTTCCGCTGTCTTAAAACCAAATTCTATTCACTAGGTCTTTCGCACTGGGAGTTCCTCTGATTTGCGAACGCTGTGAGAGGCGTTTTATAACTGTTTAGATAAAATACAATATCCTCCATAATCGCAAACATTAACTCCTCAGTCGTCCAGGGTTCAGGTATGGGGCCGATCGCCTTTATAACAAATGCAGCAAAGCTACAACCGTTACATCCAGAAAACTCTATGGCCAAAATATGCGGATGATACCTACCTAATAATCCCTGCTTCAATATACCTGACCATGCAATCGGAGCTAGCACATATCTCAGATTGGGCCCACGCACATAATCTGCGGCTGAACCAAAGTAAATCTATCGTGATGATAATTCTGCGAGCCTGATGCAAAACCATTCCTCAACCTCAGAAAGAACTTAAGAGATTCAACTCCATGAACATGCTTGGAGTCAAGATGTCTGGTAGTCTCAAACCGGAAGCTCATGTTAGCGCAACCCTATCAACCTTTGCTAGATCACTATATGCCTTGAGAGTCCTAGAACATCTTGGACTCTCCAATGAAGCTCTTCAAGAAGTTACGAGAATAACAACACTGGCCAAACTCCTATATGCTATCACAGCGTGGTGGGGATTAATTTCATCATCAGAGCGCTTAAGATTAGAACGTTTTATCAGGAGGTTGCAGAGAATGACGTTTGTAAACGAAGAAAAACTGACTATAGCTGAACTTGAGAATTCTGCTGATTACCGATTATTTGCTTCTGTTAAGAACAGAAGATCATGTCCTTTGGCCTCTTTTGCCACCAGTCCATAAAACTGTATATTCATTACGTCCCCAGAATCACCAGTACTGTCTTCCAGTTAAAGACATAGAGACTTTATTTCCCGCAAACTATACTCAACATTATCTACTTCTCAAAAGCCTGTCTAACTTTGTTCGATGCTGGAGTTTGTCAGCATGTATTTACTTTGTAAACAATAAAAGTAATAAAATATAGGCCGTGGGAGAGCCACTCCATGACGTTCGACTGCCGTTGCTAGACCACTCCCTGGCGTTCGACTGCCGGTGCTAGGCCAGTCCCTGGCGTTCGACTGCCGGTGCTAGGACAGTCCCTTCCGATCGACTGCCGGTGCTAGGCCAGTCCCTTCCGATCGACTGCCGGAGCTAGACCAGCCCCTTCCGATCGACCACAGATGCTGGCGCAGTCCCTTCTGACAGAGTATTGATTCTAGCGAAATTAATTCTTTTATATTTAATATAGTATAATTGTATCTGAAGTCTAATTTGTACTCTTACACGAGTTATTTTAATTATGTTATTGCAACATTTCAGATGTGTATGTTGAATAAACTTATTTCTTGCAGCAATTTTTAAATATTTTATATATTTTAGAATGCTCCATAGCCTAGTGGTTAGCGCGTTGGACTATCAGCGGTTCAAATCCCGCCAGGATAGAAAACTTGAGTCTAGATTTCTGTTCAAACCTAGTCAACTGAGATAGGCCGAATATGATGTTTGTGCGAAGACGAGATGTTGAGGTAGACCAACCCTCATATGCCAAGGTTAAGAAAATGAATTCGCTAACGCTTTATACTCATAACAGCCTTTGCGCTAGATTCATAGGCAGATCTGATTCTTAAATAATTTGTATTTCATTTGAGTCCTAAGAGGATTCGATTGAGTGCACACAGTAGAAGGCGCCCTACCATAACCCTTCAGCCCTTACACACACAGGCATACAGACAAATGCTCTGACACGCGCTTTTGTTCGTATACAGCCGCATTATAATGGTCATAGCCTGCAGACATACACCGGAAAGAATGGCAAGGGATCGGGTATATAGGACAATCAAAGTTTTACCTGTATACGTGCGTGATCAAGCAACATATACCTGACGCTTAACCCACGTATATTTAGACAACATGATTTCAAAACAAATACATTTACTCCCATGTACACTAAATTCTAAATTTTCGAGTCCTAAGTTGTACGAAATACAGACTTGCACCGAAAAATTTCATCATGTAAGTTGAAAAAGAAGCCAGCGCGGAAGACTTTTACGCTAATTTGAACACTTGTAAGTTTTTCAAAGACATATGGAGTAGAAAACTTAGGAATTTTAGATTGCATGGGGCGATGAATTGCATGATTCAATAATTACAACTCTTAGGATGAAACGTCGCACAGTTTGACATCTGATACACTAATTTCTGAATTCTCGACTATGAACATGTATGAAATACCAACCTGTGCAGTAAAAATGTAAACATTTAGATTGCTGGGACGTGCGCGATGACCACTTCTACCGTAAAACTTAAGACTTTAAAGTTTCCAAATACATATGGAATGAGAGTATGAAGCTTACGAATTTTAGTTTGTCAGACTGTTGAGAGCGAGAGAGAGAGAGGGAGAGAGAGGAAGAGGGAGAGATGGAGAGAGAGGGAGAGAGGAAGAGGGAGAGAGAGAGGAAGGGGAGAGAGAGAGAGAAAGAAGAGGCTTTAGAGTAAAAGGCCAACTTTCTAGGGCGAAAAGACACATAATGTTTGGTTCTACACTAAAATGGTAACGTTTAAGTTGAAGAGACACATACGATGACGACTTCTACGCTAAACTTAAGAGTTTAAAGTTTAGAAATACACATGGAATGAGAGTTTAAGTATGAAGCTTACGAATTTTATTTTGTAAGACTGCTGAGAGCGAGAGAGAGAGAGGGAGAGGGAGGGAGAGAGAGAGAGAGAGAGAGAGACAGAGAGAGAGAGAGAGAGAGAGAGAGAGAGAGAGAGAGAGAGAGAGAGAGAGAGAGAGAGAGAGATAGAAGAGGCTTTAGAGTAAAAGGCCAACTTTCTAGGGCGAAAAGAGACATGATGTTTGGTTCTACACTAAAATGGTAACGTTTAAGTTGAAGAGACACATACGATGACGACTTCTACGCTAAACTTAAGACTTTAAAGTTTCCAAATACACATGGAATGAGAGTTTAAGTATGAAGCTTGCGAATTTTAGTTTGTAAGACTGTTGAGAGAGAGAGAGGACGAGTGGGAGAGAAGAGGTTTTAGAAGAGGGAGAGAGAGAGCGAGAGGGAGAGGAGTGGTTTTAGGGTAAAAGTCTTACTTTCTAGAGTAGTTTCTACACTAAAATGTCAACTTTTAAGTTCGGGAGACGCATGCAACGATGATTTTAATGCTAAAATTACTACTTTACACTTTGCAAGACTGTGATTGCAGTGTTTTTACAGTGGTTTTTACAGTGGGTTTTACAGTGGGTTTTACCCCAGTTGACAACTTTAAGACTGTAAGGTGGATGAACCGAAGGTTTTTTAGTTTGAGAAGCTCATTAACATGATAAAATTTTCTTTCGACAGATTGTGAGACGAAGGTTCTCATTATACGCTTCAATCGAAAACCTACCTTTCCCACAAACTGCAGCTACATGCTTGGACCTCTGAAGTAGACTACGACGCTCAAACGCTACAAGACTGCAACTTTTACATGTCTTTTCATTCAAAATCACTTGATTTCCACAAATCCACTTATACATCCGTTCCACGACATGGACTACATAACCAAAACCGTGCGAATGCGAGCTCAGCTTGCCAAACATTTGTATTTGTTTTGAAATCATGTTGTCTAAATATACGTTGGTTAAGCGTCAGGTATATTTTGCTTGATCACGCACGCATACAGGTAAAACTTTGATTGTCCTATATACCCGATCCCTTGCCATTCTTTCCGGTGTATGTCTGCAGGCTATGACCATTATAATGCGGCTGTATACGAACAAAAGCGCGTGTCAGAGCATTTGTCTGAATGGTCGTATGCCTGTGTGTGTAAGGGCTGAAGGGTTATGGTAGGGCGCCTTCTACTGTGTGCACTCAATCGAATCCTCCTAGGACTCAAATGAAATTCAAATTATTTAAGAATCAGATCTGCCTATGAATCTAGCGCAAAGGCTGTTATGAGTATAAAGCGTTAGCGAATTCATTTTCTTAACCTTGGCATATGAGGGTTGGTCTACCTCAACATCTCGTCTTCGCACAAACATCATATTCGGCCTATCTCAGTTGACTAGGTTTGAACAGAAATCTAGACTCAAGTTTTCTATCCTGGCGGGATTTGAACCGCTGATAGTCCAACGCGCTAACCACTAGGCTATGGAGCATTCTAAAATATATAAAATATTTAAAAATTGCTGCAAGAAATAAGTTTATTCAACATACACATCTGAAATGTTTCAATAACATAATTAAAATAACTCGTGTAAGAGTACAAATTAGACTTCAGATACAATTATACTATATTAAATATAAAAGAATTAATTTCGCTAGAATCAATACTCTGTCAGAAGGGACTGCGCCAGCATCTGTGGTCGATCGGAAGGGGCTGGTCTAGCTCCGGCAGTCGATCGGAAGGGACTGGCCTAGCACCGGCAGTCGATCGGAAGGGACTGTCCTAGCACCGGCAGTCGAACGCCAGGGACTGGCCTAGCACCGGCAGTCGAACGCAAGGGAGTGGTCTAGCTCTCCCACGGCCTATATTTTACTACTTTTATTGTATACAAAGTAAATACATGCTGACAAACTCCAGCATCGAACAAAGTTAGACAGGCTTTTGAGAAGCAGATAATGTTGAGTATAGTTTGCGGGAAATAAAGTCTCTATGTCTTTAACTGGAAGACAGTACTGGTGATTCTGGGGACGTAATGAATATACAGTTTTATGGACTGGTGGCAAAAGAGGCCAAAGGACATGATCTTCATTGTTCTTAACAGAAGCAAATAATCGGTAATCAGCAGAATTCTCAAGTTCAGCTATAGTCAGTTTTTCTTCGTTTACAAACGTCATTCTCTGCAACCTCCTGATAAAACGTTCTAATCTTAAGCGCTCTGATGATGAAATTAATCCCCACCACGCTGTGATAGCATATAGGAGTTTGGCCAGTGTTGTTATTCTCGTAACTTCTTGAAGAGCTTCATTGGAGAGTCCAAGATGTTCTAGGACTCTCAAGGCATATAGTGATCTAGCAAAGGTTGATAGGGTTGCGCTAACATGAGCTTCCGGTTTGAGACTACCAGACATCTTGACTCCAAGCATGTTCATGGAGTTGAATCTCTTAAGTTCTTTCTGAGGTTGAGGAATGGTTTTGCATCAGGCTCGCAGAATTATCATCACGATAGATTTACTTTGGTTCAGCCGCAGATTATGTGCGTGGGCCCAATCTGAGATATGTGCTAGCTCCGATTGCATGGTCAGGTATATTGAAGCAGGGATTATTAGGTAGGTATCATCCGCATATTTTGGCCATAGAGTTTTCTGGATGTAACGGTTGTAGCTTTGCTGCATTTGTTATAAAGGCGATCGGCCCCATACCTGAACCCTGGACGACTGAGGAGTTAATGTTTGCGATTATGGAGGATATTGTATTTTATCTAAACAGTTATAAAACGCCTCTCACAGCGTTCGCTAATCAGAGGAACTCCCAGTGCGAAAGACCTAGTGAATAGAATTTGGTTTTAAGACAGCGGAACGAGGCACTTGGGCCACCAGCTAATAAAGAGGCACGTGTCACTGGAGGGAGTTGATTCCATAGAGCAGGACCAATGCAAGAAAAGGCTCGAGTTTTGGCCATAGTGGTCTTGGCTCGTGGTACAAGAAGATCATGGCGATTAAGCGATCGCAATGGACGGAGGGAAGTAGCTGAAACTGGCAGACGAACAATGTCACAGAGGTACTTGGGTGCAAAGCCTGTACAGGACCGAAAGACTAAAGTGAGAACCTTAAGCTGATTCTGAGCCGTAAGGGGAAGCCAATGAAGATGATCGAACATGAAAGAGGAAATTTGAGACCAGCGAGGAAGTCGGGCTATTATTCTGGCCGCAGCATTTAAAACAGTCTGGAGGGTGGGGAAAGACGGACTTTTCGCAGCCCAATCAGAGAGAATTATAGTGGTCAATTATGGAGCAGATGAAGGCGTGGATGATAGTGATTAAAACGGAGGAGGAGACAGAGCGTCGGATTGCTATAAGCCGTCTCAGGTGAAAGTAAGAAGAACGGGTAAGATTAGCAATGTGTTCAGAAAAGGTGAGCGTACTGTCAAGGACAACACCAAGGTCACGGACACTAGAGAGAAAAGTGAATGACGGGAATTTCTCAGCAAGAAGTGAGAAGTCTAGTTTGAGGAGCTGTTGACGAGTACCAAACCATATAAGCTGTGTTTTAGCTGGGTTCAAAGACAGACGATCAGAAGACAGCCAAAGGTGTAATGCACGTGAGAGAGCATCAATGCATTCAGTTAATGCAAGCTGTGCAGAGGGAGTGCCATGAACGAGCGCTTGAGCGTCGTCTGGATATACCAGCGAATCGAGTTGTATGAGAACGATGTTCAAGGAAGTTAAGTATCCAGTTGCATATGTTATCCGGGATCGTTAGTTCTCTAAGATTTTGTGGAAGGGTGATATGCCGAACCGTATCGAAGGCTTTCGAAAAGTCAAGAGCAATGAGCGCTACGAAAGGTTCTGTTCTGAGTAGTTTATAAATCTTATGTCGAATAAATATGAGTGCCGCCGTTGTTAATCCTGAGAGGCGGAAGTCGAACTGGTCTGTAAGAAGTTGACGCATAGAGCCTACTAGACTACCTGGTTAAATGATGGATATAGATATTTGCGTACTATTACACGCTCAAAGATCCTTGACAAAACTGGAACAACTGAAATGGGTCTGTGGTCGTTGACATTCTTCGGTGTGTCAACCTTTGGAACAGGTGTTATTGTTGCAGCTCGCCATTGGTATGGCAAGTGGGAGTCTGCTATTGAGGAATTTATTAGTTACGTGATAATTCTATAGAGCACCGGAGCGGCTAGCCTCAGGAACCAGGCCGGTACTCCATCCGGTCCTTCTGCTGTATGGTGCAGTTTGTCCAGGATATTAAAGACACAGACCTCAGTGATAAACTCAGTGTTATTGTTTACTGTTAGCTTTCTAGTCGGAAGTGTATAGGAGTTATCGGTCGACGTTTGGACAAAGAAGGTGTTTAATTCTTCATCTGTAATTTTAGTATTATTTACTCTGCTCCTTTCTTTCGTTGCCTGATAGGGTATTGACTTTGGCCCTTAGTTCTTTCAAGCTACCCGTATGTTCAACTGTACACCTCATAGACTAGCATTGGTTTTGCCTTGGATGCATTTACTGGAAGCGACGGCTGAGACGACGGAAATTTACAATAAACATTACATCGTCTATTTATATCGTTAACACTCAACTTTGCCTAATGACATCAGGTTAAAACACGCGTGCAAAACGTGTCTTTTTGATGGAGATGTTCGAACGACAGCCAGGCCCATAGCCAGAGGCAAAATCAAGACGAGGCAAAGCCACTCCCATCCTCGTCCGGTCCGCTGCCCTTCCGTTCTCTCCGTTTCCCTATCCTTATCTCCCGTACATTTTTGCTCATTCCTCTAACCTTCCCATCCCCTGCTCTTCCGTTCCGCCTCGTCCCCACCATTTTTCCTGCCTTCCCCTTCCGAAACCTTTCCCACCCCTCCTCAGCCCCTTCCATTTAAGCGGAAACAGTGAGGGTTCCGGGTATTGCCCTCTAGATTTTTTTATTGTAGATGCTCGTACTTGAGTCTTAGAGCATTTTAAAGCCAATTAAAGCAGCTTTTGTGGTGCCTAAATATGTTTTAGAATGCTGTGTAAAAGTCTGTCTGCAATTATGATCAAAGCTGAAGCCAAAGCAAATTTTTAAAGTAGGCCTAAACATTACATTTTTGTGGATTTTTTGCAGGACTCAAATTGGGTTGTTCAACTTGTTCTAACTTCAATAAGATGTAGGCCTATTAACACATTTCAGTTAACTACATAACAAACGCTATACAAGTTGTGTCACACAAGAGGATGTAATGTAACAAAATGAAAAGTTAGTTCTTAATATTCGACAATAAAAAACAGAAAAGTGCCTATGCAGTGTGATTCTCGTAAACGTTAGCGATAACGAAAATGTTCGTCAACGAACAAAAAATGATTTCGTTAGCGATAACTATAACTGTTACTATAAATATCATTAACTATGACTATAACTATAACGAAAATAACACTAACGAAAATTCTTCGCTATATTTTACTTATCTATGATTGTTACCAATTGCGTTATGTCAAATGGTTGACGAATAAACGAATATTGATAGATTGATTGATATTCGTTAATGAAATAAAAAAAGTGCAATATCGATAAACATGAGAACTTGAAAATGCGCTACAGCAGCCCATGTTCGCCCCGGATTTTGGGTTTGTGAATTAACCCAATAGTTGTGGCTCGTTCATCGATAATTACAGTCTAAATATAGATACTGATGGGCTCATTTTATTAAATGTAATGATTGTGTAAACGTTTCTATAGCGATTGCGACAAAGTTGACTAGCACAAATGCGCAAAATTACTAGTCATATTAATCTTGCAGTCAAAATGTCTCTAAAGATCTTATGATCATGAATGAACATTTATATAGCGCCCTTCATGACAGTCTACTCAGCAGCGCTTCCAGTCCATTTATGGTAAAAAAAGAGCAGTCTTTAAAATAGCACAAAAGGTAGAAAATGACCCATTAATAATATCAGCAAAATAGGACGAGGGATTTGAAAAGTTTACAATTCTTGACAAGGGGAAGGAGTGTTAAAGACAAATTGACGTCAACAATAATTTAATCAAAAAGCAACCATAAATTCGGAGTCTTTATGAGTGATCTATTTCATTTTTGTTTGTAATTTAATCAAACGAAATATTTTCTTCCTTTTAAATAATCCTATTTATTGTTCCAGATAAAATGAGAAAATGTGCTGCATATTCTCTTTGCGAATATCCTTGTTTTCGAAAATCTACTATTTCCTTTTTTTCATGGAAAGATAATATTTTCTTTCGATTGCTAATGTTAAAGAGTGAGAAACTTGTTTTGATTTTAATTTTTTATGTTAAAAAGAATATTAAATTATGAACAAAATAACATTTGTTCTTGTTCAAATTAGAAATGTTCATAATAAAATTCAAATTGAATACACATTTAAAGGAAAACGAGATTGTATTTTTAAATGGAAAATATCCATTGAATGTCTGTGAAAGACAGTGATTCCACATATAGCCTACTGTAACCATTAAGTATCTAATTCAAATCTGAAAGACAAGATTTTGTTTTTTCGGCAATTTCAGTTTTTTTGCATTTGTAAGCGTCATAGAAATTTTCTGGGGGTGGGGTAATTTTCTTTGTCATAATTTTGTTAGGGAGTCCTTGAATGTTTGACAGTTGTTGACAAGGGAAGGAGGTCAAAAACTGCTTTGTTGACATAAGTAATCGATGACCCCATAGGGACCAGGCGGAGCGCCATTGGGGCCAGTTGTAACTATGTAGGCCTACTAACTAAAATAAACTAAAATTAAAATTCTTTAACTATAACTATAACTATAACTAAAAATGATATTAACTATAACTATAACTACAACTAAAATGAAAGCCATTAACTATAACTGTAACTATGACTAAAAAATAATACTAACAATAACTGTTACTATAACTAAAATGAAGAACCATTAACTATTACTATAACCAAAATAAAATCTGTTAGGAGAATCACACTGGCCTATTGTCGACTCATCATGATCTTGTTCTGTAGCCGACTATGTCTTCTAGTCCAAATGTATTTGAAGTTATTTCTTAAACTTAATTCGTAATAACTATGATAAAAAAACAGATAGCTAATCTTTTAAAGACCGCTGATCTGAGTGGCGCTATCAGTGCTTTTTTAGCGGGAACGGCGTTCCGGCACTTTTCCAGCAACTAAAAATAATTTATTTATTTTAATAATAAAACCAATGCTTTAGTTATTTTAATTTAATTTCAGTGTTGTGAACTGTTTTCAGTGTTTATTGACACTCCTCCCAACCCCCAATCCCATTTTCTCGGGATTTTGGCCCTTCTATAGCTGTTCAGTTCCGGAACCTATTGCTCAGTTCCGGAACCTTTTTTCCAGAAAATCACTGGGCGCTATATAAGAGTTCGGTTTTAATTACAATTACTTACGATTACAGGATCTTACGAAAGTTAAATGACGATTTGAAATTGTATAGTTGTTTAGAATGCCTTCGTACACATAAAGGTCAGCAGGGATAACTCATTAGT
Source organism: Allolobophora icterica (assembly GCA_963556255.1). Taxonomy (NCBI): domain Eukaryota; kingdom Metazoa; phylum Annelida; class Clitellata; order Crassiclitellata; family Lumbricidae; genus Allolobophora; species Allolobophora icterica. Next base: position 45,786,360 of record OY744613.1, on the reverse strand, counting down.
GTTATTTGGCCAGACGCTTGGAGTAGAAGCTAGACAAGGGAATTGTAATCGTAATATCCAAACTTCTAAAGCGCCAATCAGAGGCCAAGCGCATAGCACCAGCCTATTCACAGGCTCTACATCAAAGCAAAGGGTTTCCAGAGAGTTGTCCAAAAGAGGTCCGAGTCCGGTTTCTGCAGGAACAGATTATGAGAGGAGGCAGAGCAGCTGTTAAGGCGGGTGTCGTTCCGGGCGAGAGGATCAGATGAGTCAAGGTAGGAGTACTCAAAAGGTGAGATTTAGTTTCAGTGGAAAGTCCGGGAGAGAAAGGAACACGAGGAGAATGGAGGACGGGTTGTGACGATGGAGGAACTGAGAGGGAGATCCTTCCAGAGGCGTGGGGCTGTGTAGGACATAATTCAGTTGGAGAAGATGAGATGAGTAGTGACCTGAAGTCGAGAATGACTGAGATAGGAGGAGGATCGGGTGGAGCGGGTTGCCTTGATGGTGAAGAGATCACGGAGGTATTTGTACTGGGAATATTGTAGGGAGTTGTAGGCCAGTGATAGGTCTTTGAGGTAGATTCGCTCTGGGATTTTATTTCTGCAAATTTAGTGATTTGAGTATAGGAGTGATATGATGATGTTTGGGCTTTCCAGTGACAGCCCTGGCTAGTGAGTTTTGGATAAGTTGAAGACGCTTGATTTGGGTGGATTCAAGGTTGTGGAAGAGGAAATTGCAGTAATCAAGCTTTGAATGAACAATGGAGGTTGCAACGGTGGAGGCAGTTTTAAGTTCGGACATGGACCGGATGCGTCGGAGGTCAAGAATGTGCATGACGCAGCCTGAAGCAGGCGCGCGAGAGGTTGGATATGTGGTTAGAGGAAGAGAGTTGTGGATCAAACTTAATGCGAAGATTGCTGTCGGGGGGAGTCAGAGGTGAAGGTAAGACGATGAGTTAGTCGATAGGTGTATGGACTATGGAAGGGTCAGAGATTTTCTTGGTTTGACGATAAATATACTGTTTTGGAAGAGTTGAGGCAGAGAAGATTGATGGGAAGCACTGTGAGATTAGGTTAACCACGTTGAGTAATGTGTGATGGAGGTGGAAAAAGAGCTTGCGGAGAAGGACATATAGAGTTGGGTGTCGTGTGCGTAGAGGTGGTGGTCAACAGAGGAGGATTTTACGAAACGGCTTAAAGGTGTGGTATACAGGATGAAGAGGAGTGGACTCATGACGGAGCCTTCAGGGACACAAGAGCAGAGAGAGGTTGTGAGTAGCCGCTTGAGGCTGTAACAGCGAAGAATCGGAAAGACAAGTAGGACTGGAACCAGAGTAGAGCAGTGCTAGAGATGCCAAACCAAGAAGATAGTCGTTGAAGGAGGCTGTGATCGATGGTGTCGAATGCTGAGGAGATGCATGGAAGAGGTATCAACCGGCTACGATGAATCGCAAACGCATATATGATAAGAAGCAGGTTGTGTCAGCCCGTCAGGTAAGCTTTGGTGAAGTCAGGTTGGCGGCCATCTTTAACGGTGATTTAGAGAATCGCGCCATATTTAACAAACTCCTGCCTCAGGAGTTTAGTTTACTTAGATAGAAAGGAAAGACTGATGGGACGGTAGTTAGATAGCTTTTCCTTGTCAAGATTTACTTTTTGAGAAGGGAAGTGAATAGAGATTGCCTTAGCCTTTGGGAAGTTGCAGGTAGATAGTGAGAGGTTGATAACTTTGGTGATTAAAGCAACGAAGACAGAGGCACAGTCTTTGGGAAGAGAGTTGGGGACAGGATCAAGTCCGTATTGCTTGCTGGGTAGAGAGTTTAGGAGGAGTGACACTTCTGCTTTGGAGGCAGGAGAGAGAATTTGGAACGATGGCTGAGAGTTAGCAGCAGGGTTGATAGAAGATGGTGAATCAGTGCTGGAGGGGGCAATTGGGTCTGTGTGTCCATAGAAGAGATTGAAATACTCTATTATTCTTTACATGATTTCTTAATTATTATGTCGAAATAAGACGAGGCAGAGAGTGAGAGGCTGCCTCGTCTTGAGAATTAAGATGAGGCACTCGCCTCAGTAGTAGTAAAATGGATACTCCAGCGCAACCACCCAATAACTAGGTTCATAATGGAACAACCACGCAATAATCACGTAATAACCACGCAATAACCACATTCATCATGGACCACAATTGGAAATCCTAGTAGTTTCACGAAGCCGCAAAACTACCTTGCATAGGTTCACGAAGCCACACACCATACCACACACGCGCCGGTAACTCATCGCGAAACTACTGGAAATCCCTGCAGTATCGATCACGCACCTATGAGTCATGGGGTGATTACGTTGGCTAGGTATAACCAGTAGTTTCTATCATGATTCATCCGAATCATCTTATTCGTGTGCGTAGAAAAGACGTCTTTGTCTAGTGAATCGATCGATGACTATGACGTCGTTTACTTTTACCTGAATAGACGGTTTAGCTCCGATGTAAATATTATCGATTCGAATATCGCAAACGACTTTACAACGTGCATTTATGAGAGTTTTAGGATCGATCGGTTCATCGTTTAAATCGTAAAATCCTGTAATTATCTTAGGTGGCACATCCGGATTTCGTGATTTTTCATAGGAAGATAAAAGTCTTATATATAGAGTAGGAGGTATATCGGAAAGGATTTTACCTTTATCTTTCTTTCTGCAAAAAATATCCATTTGATCAACATCCACATCCATTTCGTATTTATTTACCGCGTCTTTCACATCGGATTTTTTAAGATGTTTTTTACTAGTTTTAAACACGATTCAAAAATTTCGATGGTTTTCGCTTCGTCTTCGGTTTCACCTACCATTTTATCGTACATGGTTAATGGTAAAGCATACGAGTCTAACAGACCCGTTTTTGAAGATTGATTTTCTTGAATCCCATAAGAATACAGCGCAGGAGTTTTTACAGATATTTTGTCGATAGTCAAGTCGTCGTATTTGTACTTTAGAAATATGGTTGAAATTTAATTTCAGCGGGAGTGGTCATTTTTGTAACGTCTTCGAAAATAACATTATTAATATCAAAGTTTTTTCATGTGATTGATATAGTGTCTTCTTTTATAATACGAATGTTATTTTCTTAAATCGAAAATGATTAACTTTTTTCATAATAGCATTTCTGAATAATCGTTTCACAATGTCATCAAGTCATCGTTATCAATCCAAGAATTGAACGAGTCTGGGTATCCTAACCATTTTACGAACGATTTCTTCCCACGTCTTCTAATGACTTTTTCGATCCTATATATTTCCTGGGCAGTCTTTTGCAACTCTTGCTCGTAGAAAGTGCCTACTATCTCTTCGCCGTTGTAATCGGTTATCTTATACGTCGGAGGATCGGTATATCGAACGCTAGATATAGTAAACGTCTCTTCGACCCATCTACTGGTGTATCCTTTTTCAAATGTAGTCTTTTTCTTTGAAATTCTTACTCTGTCGCCGACTGAAAATTTAGGCCTAACTGGTTCGGGGTGTATACCTCCGTATAAATTCATAAATACGGTCTTTTCATTCACTTTCATACTAGCCTTAGCGGGCGTCATTTTAATGCAAGAATGTCCTGTTTCATTATAATTACTAACCATTTCACCTAATATATCGATATATCTTCTCGTTGAATTAGCTGAAAAGCACTTGAACATTTTCTCTCGCATTGTTCGGTTCCATCACTCAACGACGCAAGATTTTTCTTCATTCTCAGTAGAGTACAACTCAGCCAAATTCTTTACGTCTTTATTTTAAAAATTCTTTTCCCTTGTCAACCCATAATTTAACAGGCTTTCGTCCACTCCCGAGTATCTTCACGAAGCCGCTTGCTGTAGATTTCCCACTCTTATCATTCAATGGCACGATCCAACCGTACTTAGAAAACACATCTATAACGGTTAACAGGTATTTCACACCATCGTTATCTTTAGCGAAGGCCTGCATATCGATTAAATCAGCAGCCCATATCTCATCTATCCCACTAACGTACACTTCTCTTTCTAAAATGTTTTACTACTGGTTTATGCAATTCATTCGCTAATTGATTAGTCCATTTCAGATCGGGTTGTAATTTTAAGCTTTTTTTAAACCTAACCCAAGACCTGCTTTAGTAGATAACATAGGCTTGACTATAGCCCTCTCTATACGTTCCCGCATGCTAGGATTAGGAATATTATTCAAATCATTAATCATTGCTCTATCGGCAACATTCCCAGAAGCCATATCGGTGTGTCGATCGTAAGCCAAATCATGATAATACGCGGCCCTGTCTATGGGTTTAGACCAATCTTTAGGAGACCCGTCAGGATTCAGTCTCAAATCTAGTCTTGTCCCAGGTCCTGTAAACGAGTGACCTGGTAAATGCATCTCACCTGGAAATTTATCCCAAGGTAACTTTACGTTACTAGTGACTGCATTCAATGAATTGACTAGATCTCCACCTTTCGCAGCGGCTCCTTTTACGAATTGAGTTTTTGTTTTCCCGCATACAACGCATACACCTCTTAGTATAGATCTCCCATTCTTAGTCACGACATCTTGTATATCTTTAGTTTCGGTCTGTCTTTTACACTTTACGCAATACATTTCGGTTTTAATATAGAACTTTTATATATTTAAAATGGAAGTGAAAGACTTAACGTGGAATGATTTACCGTCGAAAAGATTTAATAACAACCTATTACCTAGAAGTATAAGAGATGTAATAGTAGGGAAGTCGACGTTATTGTTAAACTTACTTTTGAGACCTGGATGGCTCGACTATAACAATTTGCAAGTATTCGGAAAATCTCTATTTCAACCAGAGTACAAAATTCTTAAGAAGGCTTTCGAAGAAAAACTACCAAAAGAAGTGATCATCGGGCTGTTTGACATTCGAGATGAGATAATGAGGTTTAATATTTCTCCAGAATGCGTTGTAGAAGAGATGTCGAAAACTTTAAGAGACAAGTCGGATATCGAATGCAGCTTTTACGAATCCGCGGAAGATGTGCCAGATCCTAGAGACTTGAGCCGTGAAAAGTAGAATTTGATGATTTTTGACGATTTGCAGTTAGAGAAGCAGAACAAATGCGAAACGTATTATATCAGAGGTAGGCATAGTAACGTGGATTCTTTATACCTCGCACAAAATTATTTTAAATTGCCTAGACAGACTATCAGAGAGAACGCAAACTTTATTTGTTTATTTCCCCAAGACAGGAAAAATATTTCTCGTATCTACAACGATCATGTAAGTACGGACATGCCTAAGCAGGAATTCGTAAACCTATGCGAAGAGACGTGGAAACAACCGCATCAATTCGTAGTTATCGACTTATCGAGCAAAAAGAGCAGCGGTAAACACCGGAGCGGATTGGATGAATTTTACATTCCTAATTTAAAATAATATAATACACTAGTAAAAATGGAAAGACTCCTCGAGAAGATAGCGGCGAACACAGCACAGATTGTGAGTAACACGAATCCCAAATCATCGTTTTACATTTTGGTAGACAACAAAAAGAACAGAACCGCACGAATAACAACGAAAAACAATCCGATAATCGAACTAGATAGAACCAAAAAGTACGAAATGGCTCTAGTCGATCTGTATACTTACTACGTGTTTGCTAATATAGACGCAACCAACAACAACTTCAGGTATTCACGAGACAGTGGCGTGACGTGGTTTGACGTAGATATTCCGGAAGGGTCCTATGAACTCACGGATATAAACGACTATGTGAAGAAAATCATGAAAGAGAACGGCCATTACGATGCCGGAAACCAAGAATGTAGCATTACGTTAGAACCGAACACTAATACGTTGAAGGCGGTGCTGACTATCGCTACGAATTACGAGGTCGATTTTACAACCGCGAACTCGATTAGAACCGTTCTAGGTTTCGATAGTCGTGTATACAAAGCCGGGAATAACGAATCGGAGAACATTGTGAACATAATGAACATAGACAGCTTTAGAGTAAATAGCGATATAATCGGGGGTTCGTACTCGAATGGATCAACGGTGAACGTGATATATTCGTTTTTTCTTAGCGTTGGACCGGGTTATAAGATCATCCAAATCCCAGGTAATTTAATTTATCTCCCCTTTACGATGCATAAGATTTCATCGATGGAAACGAGACTTACCGACCAAAATGGAAAACTAATTAACATGAGAGGGGAAGCATTGTCGATCAAGTTTCATATTAGAGAAGTGTGAAGATTATTAAAAATTTATATCAGTTATATATAAAATGAATCGGTACACAGATGTACGTGTTAATATTTCAGAAGGACAAAAAAACAAGATTAAAGGAGCGCTTGAAGCGGGAGTCGATGGTGTTAGTATATAATTAGACTATCTCACGATGATCTGGAGGGAGACCACTTTTAGCTCTTACGGGAGCTCAAATTAACAAAATGAAGAAAGCTTATCAGAACGGGAAGGGCACGACGATCAAAATGAGTAAAACGCAACTACAGTATAATAAGAAAGTCGAAGGTGGTTTTATCGGAGCTCTATTACCATTTCTTGCTACTGCCGGAAAATTTCTTCTTTCTAGCGTACTACCTAGTTTAGCACAAGGCGCTTTAAGCGGATTATGTTCCGCGGCTACTTCGAAACTTATTGATAAAGTAAGCGGATCGGGAGTATTGTACGTTAAAAAGATGGCCTGGCTTGTAAAGTAAGACCGGATGGAAATGGGTTGTATCTGTCTCCGTGGTCGAAAGGCGGTTCGATGGGAACGGGATTGTATATGAAAACAGGTAGCGGGTTGTATAAGAAACCCGGTTCCGGGCTTATACTAGGCCCTAATTCACCTTTCCAAAATTCCGAATCTCGGTATGTTGCTTTAAAAATAATCCTCGTATAAATAAAATGTCAGGATTCAACCGGCCTATCCATAAATTTATAACGAGACCCACTCGTCAGATCGAAGTTTGAACCGAAAGACACGGAAAAAAGTGATGCATACACCCTGCAGACAACTGGGTGGACTAAGATGGGAGATTTTTGTACAACAACTGATAACGATTCAACCTAGAGAAACTGCTAGAGTAGCACTAGGTCTAGGTGTTCGAATGACTAGTTTCGCATAGACAGGAAATCGAGGCGAGCGGATGCAGTCTACGAGAAAGAACCGTTACCGGACAAGTAGAAGACATCGAAATTACTATTCAAAACGACTCAAATTCCGTAGTTAGTATAATCGAAGGCGATTCGTTATGTTTCGTTAATTACCGAAAATATATCTCAGCTTAAAATTATATCCCGTAATTTAAAAGAGAATGGATAACGAATACTCGAAACGAGAAAAATCCGAGATCCCGCTGAAAACGAAAATCGATGGGAGCGCTCATGTTTACCGACTTTCGAAAATCACTGAAATTCAAGAAGAGATCAACCGGGAACGTGAAAAAAAGCGACTCTAATTAAAAAGTACCACAAAGGCGTTAGAATAATTAGCGTGATAAACAACGTTTTATCGGTGGCGTCGATGGGACTCACCGTGTCGGGAATCGCTGTTATATCTACAATAATCGCGACTCCCATCGTTGTAGGGACTGGAGGAGCGGCAGTAGTAGTTGGAGCGCTGTCTGTAATAGGCAATCAAGTTAATAGAAAACTCGCTTTAAAACTGGAGAAACATGAAAAGATCAAAACGTTAGCGGAAGCGAAACTCAACACGATTAGCGATCTTGTTTCGAAAGCTTTAGAAGACGATTATATTTCAGACGAGGAATATTCTATAATTTTGAACGAACGCGCGAAATTTAATGATATGAAAGAAGAAGTTAGAAGTAAAATAAAAGCCGATATAGACGAAACTGGAAATAGAGAAGCTATGATCGAGTCGTTACAGAACGTGTTCAGAAAATCGTTGAAAAAGGATTAACATAGAACGTAAAACGTAAAACGTGAAACGTAAACGTAAAACGTAGAACATGAAACGTAAAACGCAAAACGCAAAACGTAGAACGTAAAACGTAAAACGCAAAACGTAGAACGTGTGAAAATCACGCTCGTTACCGCGTTCCATTTCAATGTTTTAACGCGTGTCTCAAAAAACGCTTTAAAACATTATGCCGCCTATTTAAAAAAATGTCATTTCTAAAAATAACCGATCCATCAAAACGTGATTTTATCGTCGAAGAGTTTCTGAAGACTAAGAAAAACATTCAACGAGATTATTTATCCGAGAAACTAGGCGATATAGGACTGATGCGAGAATTGGTAAAGTTGTACAAGCCGATCGTCGACTCGCAATCGACTATATCGAAAGAACAAAACGCTTTGTTGTCAACTATTAAGGAAAACTCGGCAGTCACGTCTAACGCTGCAAAGGCGCTTCCCGCGTCGATATCGTCGTCGTTAAAAGCCATACAGCTTCCACAGTATCAATCGATAGAAGCTTAGGAGGATCCTGTAGAAGACGTTAGAATGTTGGAATTAGGAGACCTGGCAACTAAATACTTATCCCAATACGCTTCTAATAAAAAGTCTACCGATACGACGTTCGGTCTAAATTCTAAAGACGGGAAATTTTATATCGGAGACACACGCGTATCGTTCCAGAACGATGATATAACGGTCGGAGAGAAGACTTACACTGGGACTCCAGGACTTTGGGAGCTACTGACGATGGCTAAACCGAACGATTCGATTTACGACGGCAACGATCTGTCCGATTACGCTGAGATTCTAGACGCGACGAATGCTATGAGGCAACCTAACAATCCGAGTAAACTAAAATCGTCTAGAAGCGAAAAGTACAGAAACATCATTAAACCGATATGGGAAATGAAGTCTGGAAAACAAGCGCTGAAGACGAGTAAAGGAGTCGTCGTAATTCCACAAGATCCGAATGCTTTAGTAGAAATGTTGCGTCTGCGTTTGGCTAGCTACGGCGCAGGTAATACGGGAGTGAGAAACGAGATCGTTGGTATATGCGATGAACTATTACGACAAAACGTTATCGACAAAGAACAGTATAAAACTTAATGTTGCAATTATAAAAAATGCTTGTCGTCGCTAATAGAAGATATGCTAGAAAATACGTTATGGGAGGAGCGGGAATAATGGATACTATTACAGGAGTTTTCAAGAGGCTCTTCACTTCGGATGTTGGTAAACGAGTCGCATCGTCCGCCCTTAGCGCGGGTAAAGACGCCGCGAGA
>OY744613.1:45705530-45776984 GCA_963556255.1 Allolobophora icterica | reverse complement strand
CGTCGAAATCCAAATCAAAGCTACTTGTAACGCCGCGGTCCCCGCCGAAACGCAAGTTACGCGGTTATAATTTCGGATAAGTTGTTAAACTTCCAGTCAGATGGACAGAAAATGAGTGTGGTGTACTAATCATCTGTATGAAAAATGTATTTCTTGTTTAAAGAATATCTTGTACTATTAAAAATGAAGCTGCCAGAGTTGCAAAAGTTAGCGAAAGAGAATAAGATTAGAGGAGCCGCTCAGCTCAACAAACCGGAACTGATAGCGCTGCTGATCGAGAAAGGAGTGATTCCCTCCCTGGTAGGTAAACCGAAATTATCGAAAAAAGAATATCAGCAAGAATACAGGAAAAATCACCGGAAAGAACGTAGAGTCGATGACGACGGTAGATACGATGGACTGAAACGTATCAGAACCCACCCGAGAAGAGTCGTTATTTTTGACCTGGAAACGGGTGAGACCATCGAGTATTCGTCGATGTACAAAGCGGCTAAAGCTCATGGACAAAGCGCCCGAATAATGTCGCATTATAACGGAAAATTATGGAGAGATAAATACGGAATTACGGTGTACGATGCAAACGAAAACAAGCATTTAAAAGGAAACGACGAGGAAGATAACATAAGTGATAATCAAACATCCTCTGAATAATGGTGTGAAGACTTGCGATCTTCTGTATTTCCACGTCCATTAGAGGGACGAACCTTTCGGTACGCGGCCGAACGTCCTACTTAGCTTATATAGGTTACAGGTTTTGATTGGCTCGTATGAGTCACGTGGTTTTAGTTTTAGGGAAAGATGGACGCTGGTCTTGTTGTGTGATCTTTCGGGTTTGGTTTCTGAGGACAGAAATCTGATTAATGATCAGAATTTGGTGGTCGAACGCTAATATCGGGTAACAGGACCACGCTGAATATTCTGTTCGCTGCTTCAAGGTTCAGAGGTGATAAAGGGTGTTGGGGAATATCCTTTGTGTGTTTGTAAAGACTAGAAACTTAGTGTTAGAATTCATGTCAAATTGCATTGTGGTGTCCATTTTGACCGCGGAGGTCCCGGATGTAGATGTAAATGGACGCTTCGAATTAGTTGCAGGCGTAGATAAGATTATTTTTACGTTATAGAAGTTAAGGCCAGTTGCTTTAGTAGATAAGGTAGGTTTACAGGTAAAGTAAGATAACTTGGTAATTAGGTGGAGGGGTCCACCGAGTTTAAGTTGCCACGCCACGGATAGGTGAACCGTTGACGGATGAGCAAGTCTATAAATAGAACTAGCTTAGTACAACCAATATTCTTTAATTGTATGCTTGATCTATTGAAGAAACCGTTGTTAGAAATCTAGTTTGTCAACTGAAGTTGTAAAGCTGACTGCATTGGTTAATTTGAAGTTTGTAATAACACAATTCATATCTCTGCATCCAGTCGTTGTACTTACTATCTAGAGAAAGTAGTAAATAAGTAAAAGCAGTAAAAATGGCGACAAGAGGAGGAGAAGAAGAAGAAGGTGTGAGATCCCGTCTCCCTTCGGGAGATGTATTTGGCACCACCTTACAGGCCCTTGAGGATATGAAAGGGCAGCTGAATCTAATGGTTGATCAGCTGATCCATTGGCAATCCGGCCAGACCCCGGGCCGGGCTGACAAGAACCTGACCCATCGGAGCGGTGGATTGCTTCTAACTCAGAAGCCACGGACATGAGAGATTTGGACCCATCTAGGCCACTACTTGGTAGTCCAGTATTAGACAAGGATCATTACCTCCACCACACTCAAACCTCCGCTTATTTGAACCCCATCGTCTATCCTCACCTCAAGAGCACCCTATACAGCCCGGAATGGAGGGCCCCTCATAAGGGTAGATCGACGGAAATGACCGCAGCAGCTGAAACCTTACTGGCTATGGCCAACGTAGGAGAAGAGGGGGAGGACCAATTACGTTCAAGCCCCGAAGCGAGGGTCGGTCCCAGAATCGAATCCTACCCTGAGGATGAGGAAGGCAGACCTTCACAGTTTGGTACCAGATCGTGGGGTGAACTAGAATGGGTTGAGAGGAATCAGAGGATGAAAACAGCGGATGGATGGAGAGAGAGGAGAGAAGAGGTAGGAAGTAATACAGGTAAAAGTCAAGAAGATAAACAACAATCTCTTGCTGAAGGATTAAGGTTAACAAATAGAACAAATAATCTTTTGGATAGTGTAGCAATAGGTAGACAGAATAGAGTTAATGTAGAAATTGGAAATGTTAGACATGCGTTGAATGTTGCCTGTCTAGTTTCAGGTGAAGAAGATGGTCGTCTGCAAGGGGGGAAACTACCCTTGGGACCATTGGGAGTATGGGGGAAATGGTGGACCCTGCTGTGAGTAGAATCGGGACAAGGGACCATGAAACCACCCCGTAGAGGGTCGAGGGCTACCGCGTCTAAGATATGAGGGTCCGGGTACCCGATCCTGGGGACCAACCCCCATGGTAGTTGGAGGAGAGGGACTGGCATGGGCTCAGAGGGTGTTTCCGACCCTACCCAGTGTCCTGCCTGTAGTTCCAGCCGTATCGTACCTACCTGTTCGTGGTGCGGTTGAAGGAAGGAAACGTGTGCCAGTACCTGAAGAAATCGACACCAATTTTAAGCTGGGTGATGTCCGAGGGATAGGTCCGGGTGTCCTTTGGTCATCCAGCGACCCTGGGAAAATGCCATCGTATGGTCTAAGCTCTAATCCCTGTTTGGTTCGGGAAAAGGAGGATCGAACCCGGCTTTCTCAGATGGCTGTGGTATCGGCCGGGTACACAATGGGAACGGGTGGAACCCAGATCAAAGAAAACCCTGTGGGTGAGGGGTGGAAGGCGGACACCCAGACTATAGTAACACCCACGGCTATGACGTTAACCACTTGGTCACCGGCTAGATATTCCACTTGCAACCAACCACGTGAATTGTTATTGCCACCGGGTGCCACGGGGAGCTTAACCACCTTGTCCGGTCCGATATCCGTCCCAGAATCCAAAGCCACCCCAAATCCGAATGACATGAAAATGCATGAACTACGGGTGTATGGGGCTGAGGAACTGTTAAGTAATGGATCCAAGATAAATGGTCATGACTGGGAGGAGGCTCTAAGGCAATATGAAAGTGCGTATTGTCGGCTCAAGGAAATGCAGCGGATAAACGAGAACTTGGTCAGGGTGGAGGAAAAGAATGTAAGTGCTGGGTGTGTAAACACTAGGGAGAGAACATTGGATAGAGAACAAGTAAAGCACACGGAGATAAAGTCAATGCCAGAACTAATTGGACCGACCGATGCTGCGACTTTGTTATTAAATCTGTCAGTTCCGCGGGAAGAAGTAAAGACTAAGTTGTCGTCTGAAAATAAGCCACTTCCGTCGATAAGTAAACCCAATGCGAAGGTGACTGTATCAGAAGCAAGTGTAGAGACAGTAGAAGCGTCAACTAAAGCTACTGTGAAACATCGACAGTGGATAAAGTTGGAGAAGTATGATGGACAGTCTCCAGTGGAAGCCTTTCTAGCTAAGTATGAGATCTGCGCCAAACATAACCAATGGACCGACGAAGAAAGGCTGAGCCAGCTGATGTGCTCGCTGGGCGGTACGGCTGCACAAGTCTTGTGGGAGTTTAACGCCTCAGGAGTCACTTCGTGGGTTGATCTGGTAAGTCGACTAAGAGCTCGATACGGAAGTTCGGAACAGACCGCCTTATACAGAACCCAGCTGCGAACTAGAAGACAGAGAGACGGGGAAAGTCTACCTGCTTTAGCCCAAGACATACGACGATTAATGGCGCTCGCTTATCCGGGGCCAGCTACCGAAATGAGCGAGACGGTTGCTATCGATGCCTTTTTGGACGCATTTATTGACTCTGACTTGGCCTTGAGAGTGCGAGATCGAGAACCAAACACTCTCGATCTGGCTTGTCGACTGGCTGCTCGACTAGAGGCTAACCAGCGGTCGGGAAGTCGAAGAGATGATCCGGACCGACGAACAGGGCGAGTCAAAGCCGTTAGAGAAAGCGAAATTGCTCTGGAGCAATTAACGCGCCAGCTGTCTGATCAAATGTTCAAGATAGAGCGTCGGCAAAATCAACTAGAACAACGGTTAGTAACCATGTGGTCACCGCCGGCTAGAGAGACTGAACAGACTTTCGTGAAACACCCTTGGTCGTCGAATGGGGATCACAGTCAAGCCACAAATGAGATGAGTCGAGACAATCGTCCTCGTGGCTCGGGGAAACGTCCCTATAATGACAAATGTTACAGATGTCATCAAGCAGGACATTTCCAGCGACAGTGTCCACTGAGGTCACCTCCTCGGGGTGGTGATGAACGCCAGGAACAAGAGGAGACCGCCAATGCGAGATATATTCAGGGCTGTACAAATGCATACTTACCGATGAGGATACACGGGCAAAATATTCTGGCACTAGTGGATACGGGGAGCGAGTTGTCGCTCATTCCGATTTCTTTGGTGCGCTCAGGAGATATGATTCCGTCTCGGCAAATGTTGAAAGCTGTCAATGGAACTTCAATTAAAGTACTCGGAGAAACGTTGGTTGAAAGCGAAATCGCTGGTGTGACTTTTCGAATCCCCTGCCTCGTTACTGAACAGTTGAGCGAGATGATACTGGGTCTAAATTGGTTGGAGCAGCAGAAAGCCACGTGGAACTTTGGTGAAAGAGGAATTCAGCTGCAGGGTCAAATGTTCTCTTTGTACAGTTTACCGCGTACGGCTAAGTGTCGTAAAGTGGCGACAATGTACGATGTGAAGGTACCGGACATGAGCGAGCTGGATGTGGAGGTACATGCTGTTCTTCCAGACCTTCGTGCAGAACGAAACGACTTGGCGACCCAACCCCAAGTGTTGAACACGGGACTTATCGTGGCGGGAACTTTACTCCCTGATCGAACTCACAAACTAATGATGAGAGTAATGAATCCGACCTATCAACAGCTTCGACTGAGACGTGGATTTCAGTGCGTCTTAGAAGAAGTGCCGGTAGTAGAGTCCACCGATATGGAAAATGCTACAGGGGAGTCGGCGGGTGTCAATAAATTTACTGAAGTGAAACTCGTAACAGAGGAACCGACGGACTTTACTACCATGCCAGACGAATGGGATCGAGAATCAATGGTCAACGAACAAAGGTCTGATCCGGACCCGAGTTGGGTGATTACCCAGAAGTTGGCGACTCTCGATGTTCCGGTTCCGGATGACATACGCTCGCAGAGTGGAATGATGAAAACTCTAGTTGCTCAATGGCCACAGTTGGTGTTAAAAGACGATATCTTCTGTCGGGCTTGGGTTGATGCAACTGCAGGCCAAGTCAAACGCTACCAACTAGTGCCGCCGCCTTCTCGGCGGGTGATGCTGATCAAGTTGGCCCATGAAGGGTTGACGAGAGGACATTTGAGGTTACGACGGACCTCAGTCCAACTTCAACAGCGGACGTATTGGCCCGGTTGGAAGGACGATTTCATTCGACAATTGAAACGGTGTGTAACTTGTGCTCAGTACCATCGGGGAAAACCGCCCCGGCAGGGTGAATTACGGACGATGGCTGTTGGAATGGTGAATTGGAAAGGGTTAGGCTTGGATGAGGAACAAGCAGTAGACCTTCCGAAACGGTCAAAACGTCAAGTTAAATTGCCTGTAAGATTCAGAAAAGAGATAGGCGAATAAAAGGGCGATGGTGTTTTATCTCGAATAAAAATAGTTAAGTTATACATACCTTCCTTTGTGGTTATCAGGTGCGAACTTTCTTTGTTGAATTCTTTGAAGGGGAATGATAATGATGTGCTGATCACGTGGTATTGATTGATGAATAATAGTATTGTATTCCTGTTGCAGTATGTTTACTGGAGAAGGGAGAAGACTGGTGGAGGGTAGGGGCGTGTTTCGCCTAGGTCTCAGTGTAGGGGATGACCCTCGGTTGTGGTCCACTAGTGGGTGTGGCCTGTCTTATGCTCCGATAAGTAAAGAGGTGATAAGTAAATGATCATGTTGAACAGATAGGTTTCCTCAGAATAATGCGGATCAGCATAAGAATTAGGAGGTGGCACCTGAAGTCTAACAGTTACTTGTGTTAAATCATTGTTTTTCTTTTATCTGATGGTTCCTTTTGATATTGAACAATGTTGGTGGACTGTCTAGTCAGCCTGCCTGAGTGAGAGAATAAGTCTCTTTGTTGAATACTCATTGGAAGGAGCAGAAACCGTTAATTCTCTCTAGATTGTATAGAACAATTTTTGCGTTTGTAGGAGGTAACGATTGAGTTTTGGTCACAGATACAGTGATGCTAAGTTTTCTTTACAGTTTCATTGAGAATGATTTACATCATGAAAGCTTAATTTCGATTGCACTTGACCTATAGTCTCACTACATTGTCAACTGATTCTCTGTTTAGTTTAAGTTGCTGGCGATGTTAATCTTCTCAGTAACTAATGTTTCACTTTATATGTTTAGAAGGTGAATTGTGACTCTATCAGAAATTTAGCTTGAGGAAGATACGGTAATGGTCCATTAGAACATCCGAGTGAACAGGAGAGTTTCTCTGTGGAAATAGGAGGCTCTGGCACATAGGGGCTCCATTTAGCTAAGTGGCGTTGCCACTTTAGGTGTGTAGGGGAGGGTGTGAAGACTTGCGATCTTCTGTATTTCCACGTCCATTAGAGGGACGAACCTTTCGGTACGCGGCCGAACGTCCTACTTAGCTTATATAGGTTACAGGTTTTGATTGGCTCGTATGAGTCACGTGGTTTTAGTTTTAGGGAAAGATGGACGCTGGTCTTGTTGTGTGATCTTTCGGGTTTGGTTTCTGAGGACAGAAATCTGATTAATGATCAGAATTTGGTGGTCGAACGCTAATATCGGGTAACAGGACCACGCTGAATATTCTGTTCGCTGCTTCAAGGTTCAGAGGTGATAAAGGGTGTTGGGGAATATCCTTTGTGTGTTTGTAAAGACTAGAAACTTAGTGTTAGAATTCATGTCAAATTGCATTGTGGTGTCCATTTTGACCGCGGAGGTCCCGGATGTAGATGTAAATGGACGCTTCGAATTAGTTGCAGGCGTAGATAAGATTATTTTTACGTTATAGAAGTTAAGGCCAGTTGCTTTAGTAGATAAGGTAGGTTTACAGGTAAAGTAAGATAACTTGGTAATTAGGTGGAGGGGTCCACCGAGTTTAAGTTGCCACGCCACGGATAGGTGAACCGTTGACGGATGAGCAAGTCTATAAATAGAACTAGCTTAGTACAACCAATATTCTTTAATTGTATGCTTGATCTATTGAAGAAACCGTTGTTAGAAATCTAGTTTGTCAACTGAAGTTGTAAAGCTGACTGCATTGGTTAATTTGAAGTTTGTAATAACACAATTCATATCTCTGCATCCAGTCGTTGTACTTACTATCTAGAGAAAGTAGTAAATAAGTAAAAGCAGTAAAAATGGCGACAAGAGGAGGAGAAGAAGAAGAAGGTGTGAGATCCCGTCTCCCTTCGGGAGATGTATTTGGCACCACCTTACAGGCCCTTGAGGATATGAAAGGGCAGCTGAATCTAATGGTTGATCAGCTGATCCATTGGCAATCCGGCCAGACCCCGGGCCGGGCTGACAAGAACCTGACCCATCGGAGCGGTGGATTGCTTCTAACTCAGAAGCCACGGACATGAGAGATTTGGACCCATCTAGGCCACTACTTGGTAGTCCAGTATTAGACAAGGATCATTACCTCCACCACACTCAAACCTCCGCTTATTTGAACCCCATCGTCTATCCTCACCTCAAGAGCACCCTATACAGCCCGGAATGGAGGGCCCCTCATAAGGGTAGATCGACGGAAATGACCGCAGCAGCTGAAACCTTACTGGCTATGGCCAACGTAGGAGAAGAGGGGGAGGACCAATTACGTTCAAGCCCCGAAGCGAGGGTCGGTCCCAGAATCGAATCCTACCCTGAGGATGAGGAAGGCAGACCTTCACAATGAGACTTACAGATACTCGAACGATAGGTATCTACGGTTAAAATTACGGACCTAGTACAAAATCTCAGCCTGCAATCCACATCCGTCTATGAGAAGAAGAGGCCTAACAGGTACACTATGGCCGAATTCAGCGGAATATACCCTCATGCCGAGCTGATCGCCGGCGACTAAAGACACGGCGGCGGTTGGTAATACGAGCGATATTCTGTCGCCGTTCACGGATCCACCCGCTGTGTATTTAATAAGTTCGTTACTATTTAACTCGGCTATGGTATACATAACCCTTATTATAATCGAACCACCACTCCGCGGGTTTCCTATCAAGAAAGTCGCGAATCCGCTAAGTCGATATACACCCGTACGAGGAATAGTTATTAACCCGTCAGCCGCCGTATACGCTGAATCCGTATTTATAGCGACGGTCGTTAATTGATCGTGCATTACATCTCTACCTGAGGCGCCACCAGTTAAGCTGCACGACGTTGCCGACTCTCTTAAGGCACAAATAGCCGATCCGGTTTCAGGTCTCCAATTCGGGGATAATGCTGGTGCAGCCGTTATAGCTCCAGTCGTTCCTTCAAACCTATATATAATACCGCTCGTCGTTTTTCTCACTAGACTACCAGGAGATACCTTCATACCTGAAACGTAATCTCTAGTAGCGATAACTGCTATTTTAGAAGCAACGCGCTGATCGACGTATTTCTTGTTAGCTAAATGGTTGTCAGCGGTTGGGACGACGCTATTAGTGATTTTATCGGTGACTAGAGCAGTAGCCTGGGCAAAACTGATGGCTTCGTTGCCGTTACCCGCTGAAGGGTAATCGGTTGGTAAACCTATGAGAAGATGGCCGCCCATATCTATATCTCCAACAACGCCGTTGCTTCCGTCTAGTCTTAGAAAAATACTGTTTATCTGAGTTAGCGTAACGCCTCCAGCAATTACTCTTTGCGTAGATCCGGAATCTGCATGTCAAAATTTATCGACTGGCATTGTTTTTAATAAGATTATTTATTTATTAGTAGTAGTGTTTTAGATAAGGAGCTACAAATCAGTTATATCAGCAAGGATATCGCTAAGGTCGTAAGAATGCTGCTGAAAAGTCTCTACCTAATATGTTTGTATCGATGAACGAATAAACGAATATCTCGAGGTAATCGGTATCAGTTAAGGAAACTATACTACTGCCCGTTGCGTTATTATACGAACCTCCCGTAACCCTCCACCCGCAATTTGCGGGTGGAGGGTTACGGGGTGGTGTAGGGTGTACGACACCCCATTTTTATATAGGAAGACGTTACCAAAAGAGGTATTACTCACATCACAAAATTCTATGTACGCCGAAACCACATAGTATCCGGCTTTACCAGGAGTGAAACGAGTCATACTCATAGGCCTAATGGAGCGACTATCAGTACTGAATCTTGCTCTATGGAAAGAAAGTAGTGTATAAACTTTAGAATTAATAGGTTGTCTACTGCTAGTGTAAACGCTAACCGCGGGTCCGACTGCAGTCGTATCAACATATTTTTTGGTCGCTGCATCGCCGTCAACTCCGGGATTGCGTAGGCCTGTAATGTGCGCACCATGCATAAAGATGCTCTTACACACATTTATTTTAGACGTAGGATTGTCATCCATTGACTTAACCATCTCTACGACGGTTTCATTATTTATTCTAAAACGAAATCCATCTGTCGATTGTGATGTAATTTGTTGGTTTAATCGACCTTCTATTTTATTCGTTGTATTTCCTAAAAATATATTAAAATCTTTATTTCCAACCAAATCCTTACATCCCATCGCCCGCGTAAGATCCCTACCGATGCTTAAGAATAGGTCGCCAGTCATTGTATCGCCAGTTTTAGACACTTTCGAAGCATTTCGTTCATCAACGTATTTCTTATTCGTCAAATGATTATCGTTGGACGGTAAATCATCGTGAATCGTTATCAAATCTATGGCTTGTCCCCAACTTAGGGCCTCATCCATTCCTGCTTTCGAAATATTCGTTGTAGGTAGACCTTTAATGCTGTGACCACCCATTTTTAAATTACCAGTCGCCGGGTTTGCTCCATCCAATCGAAGGAAACTAGCATTTACTTGACTAAGAGTAACACCTCCAGCAATTACTCTTTGCGTAGATCCGGAATCTGTATGTCCAAATTTATCGACTGGCATTGTTTTTAATAAGATTTTTTATATGTTTAATGTAAATCGTTCATAATTTCTTGAAACTCGCATCCGTCGTTCATCGTCTTCTTTAGCATGTACAAACACAAATGACCGCAAAACACTTCGTTACCCAACTGTATTCGCTCGCTGTAATAAAACACTGGGCGATGTAAATACTTTAACAGTTCCGAAGGGGGTGGGAGGCCGTAACTATGAAAATATAACTTATCTTTACGTCTCTTTATCCACCCCACCCAATGCGTCCCGCTCCCTTTAGAATCGTCTAGGTTAAGGATTCCGCATTCGTTCGTTCTAGGCTTCTTCGGCAACTCGTCTCTTACGAAAACGCCTCTAAAGTTCTCGATATTTAGTTTCTTCGCAGCATCGATCAGCTGTACGTTGGTTAGAGGAATATTAGGTAGTACGACTCCCTCTACATTTATTTCTTTGTAGGTCTTAAAACTCATTTTAATATTCGACTAATACTTTTATTGATGAAGCGAGTAGTGTCCGTAGGCTAAGGTACGAATACCATCTTCCATTATCACTCGTTTGTCATCGTCGGCTGAAAGAGCGACCTTATTTACTTCTTCGGTGCAAATGTCGTGATGATACGATCGAATAACGTTCATTTTCCTTAACTGTTCTCTTCTCGTAAACAGACAGTCTTTATAATCGTTGTGGGTTATCGTTTTCTTAACGACGTTCTTCTTCACACCTTTACATTTCTTGTGATCTTCGCCAGACATCTTGTACGAGTACAACTTCGACCTCAAACCGACAAACTCTTCGATCTGTTTACCTGCTGCCTCGTCTTTAAACATGCCTATAACTTTCTTATTCACCCCGGTTTATATACATGATGGATGATCTTTCGGGTACTCGCTCGTATCGAATCTACTTCGAACATCGTCGGCGATATCGGCGTAAAAGTCGACGGTCTTTATTTCGTACGCCAACGAATCCGTATCGGTGAATAATAGCATAGCCCTATCTCCGTACTTGGTCTTGATGTAATTATAGTGGAAATCGTACATTAAAGTCTTACTCGAGTCTAATATACACATTCCTAGATATATCGGCTTGTTATAAAACAACTTGGTCTTTTTCATGTGAATGGCGATTAGATTTTCGTCGAATATAGTTCGACTGTCGTAATTAGGTTTCATCGCGAGCTTAATGGCTTCCTTCTCGTCGCATACCAATCGTACGTCAACTCGATTCTCGATACATTCCATAGTCTTACCGAAGACGCTATTGTTCATCAGCTTGAAAAAGTCCTTCTCGAAATCGTTAGTAACTCTCGTTCGCAAGTCGGTATTTAGGTCTATGTACTTTTTCAGCCAGGCGTCTTCTTCAGATATCAGTCCTCTACGAACTTTGGAGATCTTCAATCCGAGACTCTCATACAACTTTAAATTACCGTAATGAACTACGTACTTTTATCATTTAAATTAGGAATTAGTTTCGCTACATCCGATCCTGTGGGTTTTATACTCTCAGGAGCTAGAGGATAATCGTTGTGCAGGGGGTGTAATTCCTTAGGATATTCTTAATCAACTTATAGCACACACCCCACCCCATCTCGTTCGGTAACGCTTCTCCAATCATTCAGCTCGTTATCGGTCATCCATTTAAACCCGTGAGTCGGTAACGGGCCGCTCATCGCCCATCCGTACAAGTTAATCGCGCCTAAGTAAGGAATGAATAACGAAGGCTGGATATGATCAAAAGCTTCTCCCATGTACTCGTTGTTCGCTTTCGCGTATCGATTCGAAATCGTGCTGACTCCTCCTCTTATTCCCTGCTTAATCATCAGTAACATATCGTAGTCGCTCAACAACTCCAACTCTACACCGGTCAACTTTAACGCCGAGTCCCATGCTAGTCCGGGCGAAGTATAATACCACGCGGGATCAAGCCCGTAATTCTTCGTACAAACGTCTCTAAAGTTTTCGAATACATCGGCTAATAATAGAACATCCGAAATGTTATACAAGTCATGATATTCTCTTAGCGTTTTACAATGAAATGCTTTCCATACATTTTTGGCGTGCTCGTAGTCTTCATCGCTTATGTCTGAGTCGTTCAGTTTAGAATAGAAGTTATGCTTCGGAGGAAATTCGGTTTCGTTTAATCTTTCAACGCCGTCAACGTAATCATACGAGTAAACACCTTTCTTCAGTAAAAGATCTAACTTCCTACCTTTACCGGCGCGTGGGTGGTATGGTGTGTGGCTTCGTGGACCTATGCAAGGTAGTTTTGCGGCTTCGTGAAACTACTAGGATTTCCAATTGTGGTCCATGATGAATGTGGTTATTGCGTGGTTATTACGTGATTATTGCGTGGTTGTTCCATTATGAACCTAGTTATTGGGTGGTTGCGCTGGAGTATCCATTTTACTACTACTCTCCTCGTCTTGCCTCATACTGGCTACGGGCCTGACGACAGCGTTGCATTAATAAAGGAATGTGTTCAAAGGAAGCAGTAGCTCTCTTCAAAATGTGCTAAGTATCAAAGTATTGTCAAGTATTCCAGATTACTAACCAAGTGCTGGACATATTCAAGGCAAGGTATAGGAGGTGTTGAAGGACAGATCAGGCACATGTATTTTTCAAAAAATTAGGATAGGGACACAAGGAGAAGATGCCAAAAGAGGTATCAACCGGCTACGATGAATCGCAAACGCATATATGATAAGAAGTAGGTTGTGTCAGCCTGTCAGGTAAGCTTTGGTGAAGTCTGGATGGCGGCCATCTTTAACGGTGATTTAGAGAATCGCGCCATATTTAACAAACAAGATTACCCATCAATTTTTAAATCAATTTTAACACTAACATAAACTTAATGCATTTGGTTGAAAATCTGATCAACTGCCCAAGAATTGGCATGCTGAGCTTTTCACTTTCTCCTTTTCACGCGAGGGCTTCTACACCACACAAGCTGACGAGCATAAGTAGTAGTAAATCTGTAAGCATCTCTATATATAGTCAGAGCTATTAGCGTAACATTGTGCATTTTGGTGCTACAAGCAAACAAATTGCATTTTTGTGCTCAGAATGAAATTCTGAACAAAACCTGAAATGGTGCCAATTGAAAAAAAAGTTTTTCGAGTTTTTTCCACGTTTCACCTTATTGGATGAGTCTCAACCAAGTCACTAAGGTTGGTGTAAAACTTGCTCATTTAAAGACAGAAGCATGAAATTTGGTACATGGTAACAATATATGATGAGGTCAAATGTTAGCTATAGGGCCATCGCAGATTTGCCCCGTGGCCTCAATGACAGCCATTTTCCAAAATGGCCGACGCAAAACAGAGATTTTTCAATATCTCAGCTTTTAGTTCACTTAGAATCGTGATCTTGGTGTCTAAACATATATATTTTGTGACAAGGATTCCAACAGGACTAATTGCAATTACTCATCCCTCAATGGCAGCCATTTTCCAAAATGGCCGACGCAAAACAGAGATTTTTCAATATCTCAGCTTCTAGTTCACTTAGAATCGTGATCTTGGTGTCTAAACATATATATTTAGTGACAAGGATTCTAACAAAACTAATTGCAATTACTTATCCCTCAATGGCAGCCATTTTCCAAAATGGCCGACGCAAAACAGAGATTTTTCAATATCTCAGCTTCTAGTTCACTTAGAATCGTGATCTTGGTGTTTTTCAAAATGTATGTAATAATTGTATACATGTAATGCTTGTGCCTTGTCATGTGCAAATAAAGGCTACTTACTTATTTACTTATTTACTTACTTAGAAAATAAGGAATATTAATATAGCTGGAACGCTGATGATAGAAGCCTTTCTAGTGGGGTTTCGGGACACTCATTTCAAATTGATGTGAAAGTTTCGTTTTCATTACTAATTTGAGGGTAAGTGTATGTAGATCAATTTTGGTCCGAGGGGAAAGGACTCAGATGAAAAATTGGTATTTTTGGTCTAATTTTCAAAATGGACGCCTTCAGAAATCGTGAAATAGGTATACACTTTGGTTTTTTTAAAAAGCTCGTGTGTATTAAAACTTTTATTGCAATTTTATAAAGCTAATACTGAATAAGGAACCACACGAAGTCAAAATTTGTATGTTTAGAATATTCTGGTATGCCAAAAATTCCAAGATGGCTGCCAATTTCTTTTTCTTAAGCATTATGCCTTGTAACTAAAGTGGCTATTGAAATCTCTCAAATAAATATCTCTGTTACTTTCCTCCCTGTGGTATTGTTGGACTGCGAAAAAGATGAGCTTGAAATTCCAAGGATTCAGATGAGAAATGGGTGTTTTGGCCTAATTTTCAAAATGGTCGCCATCGGAAATCGTGAAATAGGTATACACCTTTTTTTATAAAGCTCATTTGTATTAAAACTTTTATTGCAATTTTATAAAGCTAATACTGAATTTGGAATCAAATGAAGTCAAAATATTGATATTTTGAATATACTGGTCTGCCAAAAATTTAAAGATGGCTGCCAATTTCTCTTTTTAACATTACGCCTCATAACTGAAACCCCTAAGAAAACTCCGCTAGTTTTCTTCCTATGGTATTGTCAGCGTTCCATGCTGCTCTGAATTTTACAAATATTTTGCAAAAATAAAATCTTTTGATTATTAAGATTATTGATTAATTATTACAACAGTTCCATAGTGACTTTCAATGCGAAAATATACATAATTATTTAGGTAAAGTCCTTGATAATTTTTTTCTATGCACATTTTTTCTATGCAGACACGTCATCCCCAAAATTTTTTGCCCCCTTAAAATCCCCTCCCCCCCCAAATTCCTGTGGACGCCCATGTTAGACAGCCGGAAAATACAATGAAGCCCTGCTGCCACTTTCCATGAGAAATCATCCACTCCAGAAATGAATCAATATGGAATGGAACTAGTGAAAAAGGCAACTGAGCACCTCATCCCACACCAAGTCCCTGTGTTGGTAGTGGACCAACCACTTTATGACCTCTCCAAAAAATGCAGTGGACCTTACTTGATATCTTCGGGACAGAAAAGTCTGCGGAATCGAGATGACCTTTGAGGATTGGGTCGTGGTAACTTCTCAACAGGGTCCCACGTTCAAGTTCTGGTTACTCATACACAAGTACCAACATATCATATTCATGTTCATCTGCGCACATCGAGAACGAAAGTTTGAACTCATGGTCACTACCTTGCGGAAGCTGTACCTCTTTTCTTTGCTCTCGATCACCAGAATTACGCCAGGTGGATGCCAATCCTTATCCGAGAACTGGAAGTTCTCCCATGCAGTATCAAGGTAAGAGTTTGACAAGGGACAGTGGATGATATTCGAAGTAAGCCAACTGATCATGTACACGAGCAAGCCAGCAAACGAGTGGAAGGAGTTGATGACATAATCAGTCTCACAGAGAACCCTTCCATGCTAGAACACTGGATCGTGACTGACCTGAAAATCAGCCGTATCGTTGGAGAGTTTGGTGAACACAACATTGATGATGAAGAACTCCCTCATCACGAGGAGGGATATGCATCTCAGCAACGATTTCAGTGCAATGTCAAAGACCTGAGAGAGGTGTTGATCAGCAAGGGGAATCCCTGTGAGGACAATGAAGACCTGGTAACGTTAGACAACCAGGTGTGTGAGTCTGCGACTACTGCCCAATCTGTCCACGAAGTCGAGTCAATGGGACAAAACCAGAACAACTTCAGGAAGAGTGTGCTTGACTCAAATGAAACACTTCTGATAGCACCCATCAAGAGAAACAGCTTACTGTTGTTCCATGAGAAGTAAACGCAGAGGAAGACAGCAACGAAGCTGAAAATGCAGCACTACAAAGATCACTCAGAGCTTTATGGGCAAGCTTTTGTTGTACTAGATAGCCGAGGGGGAATTTTGAGGAATATTTCGTCACGAATCTTCTCCATACCCAACTGCGTTGTCATCCGCAGAGTCCCTCAACGCCTGTACAAAGTCTGGTTTGTTGGTATATATCATAGAAGCCAGTGCGAGTAGCGCAATTTCTGTCAATGAGTAGCTAGTTGTGCCAGATTTGTTCGAATTCATAGTTATTGACGGTGGAGTACTGATACATTCAGTTCCTGGTACAAATATCCAAGGCATGACCTTTGATTCATATTTCTACAAGTTTATCTGCCCAATTGAAACGATCGTCAAGAGTAGATATTGTCTGGGACCAGTATTGTGCACTGACATTAAAAGGAGGGACAAGGGGAAAACCTGGAAGAGGCACCTGACAAGACGTATCTGCTACTGCCAAGGTCCCAGGAAATTGGCAGAAGCTCCTGGCTAACGTTGATAAGAAGAAGGAACTGTTCTCATTCCTGTAGGAAAAGATATCAGAAGAAAGGTTCCCTGATGAAAAGGATGTGTACATCATTTTCAGGCGATCAAGTCCATCATGTAGGAAACAGTCCACCAATGGAGCAATGCAACCACGAGGAAGCAGAAACTCGTGTCCTAAATCATCTCTTACACGCACTGCAAACCTCGTCACTTGGGATGGTTCATACTGGAGATACAAATGTTGTCGTCACCCTTTTGAGCAATTTCCGTCATATCAAGGCTCTGAATCCTGCCGCAGAAATCTGGATCTCCTTCAAAGCGGGGAAAGATAACTAGAATGATCTCCCTGAAGACTACAATTGCCTCAAATCTTGACTCGACAACGTGCAAAGCAATGGCTCTCTTCCACGCATTCACAGGATCAGACTTCGTTCAAGTTCAAGGGTAAGCGATACTGCTGCAAGTTGATGCACGAAGTGCCATCTCTCATGGAGGAAATTGCAACTGTCGTCGACACTGCATTCCAAACATCCCCAAGGCTGAAATAAGTGACAGCGAAATTCGTCTGTAGGCTCTCCAATGACTCCAACGATGACATTGAGGTTGACCTCATCCGAATGAAGGTGTTCTCAAAGAAGACTAGGGACGTGGAGAAAATTCCCCCCAACGAGTGATGCTTTGCATCGACATCTCAGAAGGAGTGTATTCCAAGCGAGCATATTGACAACAGCTCAAAGGCCCATGATGCTTGTCAACAACTCAACTAATCATGGATGGAAGGAAGAGGACGGCAAGCTGCTTCCCATTTGGACCTCGCTGCCCCTCCTCAGGGATGTACTCCACCTGGATGTGAAGTGCACTTCCACAAGTACCTGCTCTCTCTGTAAGTGCAGGAAGGCAAAATTGAAGTGCACACGTCTGTGCAAGTGCACATGTGCGAAGTAGCTGGATAAGAACAATATGCAATGCTTACCTTATGTACGTTCGAGTTGTTATAGCCGATTAGTTAGCAACTTTTTGTATTGTATTGTACTGTATCTAGAAATTTATAAAGCGCCTCTCGCAGAATAACTATTCAGAGGCGCTCCTAGCACAGAAGCCCATTGGAAACTTTCTTATGACCTTTCTCTATTTTTGTGGATATACTCCAATACCGGCACCATCACTGCTTTTATGAGCAATATGCATATTAAAATAACTGGCAGCTCCTGATCCTGAATCCATGCATACAATATCAGATCGGACCATCCGATCAAAAGTTGTAACAGTTTACGTATTTCGCATAGGCCTAGTTGGGGGTTTCGAACCCCACGCTTCCAGAAGTCACATAGTCTTCTTTTTTATCTGAGTGCTTTTCCCTCGGACCAAAATTGTTCTATAGACCTTTACCATCAAATTGGTACTGAAATTGAAACTTTCACATCAGTTTGAAATGACTAGAGCAACATACTCAAGCACGGCCCCCCACTATTCCCCATATCACCTTCCTGGATGTGGTTCGGGATTTAGGAGTCCTCCTGGATCGTACTCTTAGCTTCTCCCAACATGTTACCCAGCTTACCCGTGACTGTTATTATCAACTGCGCCAGTTGCGGCTTATTTCTCGTTCTCTGCCCCATGATGCTACTGTCATCCTATAAACATGCTTTTGTAACAAGCAGGCTGGATCACTGCAGTGCGATCTTGGTTGGTCTGCCGCTTGGATTAATTGCCGCCTCGACCGGGTTCTTCGGTCAGCTGCTCGTCTCATTGGACGCATCCATAAATATGCCCCTATTTCTGCATACATGCGTGAAGTGCTGCATTGGCTCCCTGTCCCGCAGCGTATCTGCTATAGGGTTGCTGTACTGGTTTGGCGCTGTCTCTTAGGCTGTGCCCCGACCTATCTGTGTGAGCTCTGCCGTCCGGTCTCTGATTCAATTGGTCGGCGTGCTCTTCGGTCTTCTTCTGGTGGAGAACTTTTAGTCCCACGGGCTCGCTCCACAATTAGGCAACGCCGGGCTTTCTCCATAGCCGGGCCTTCCATTTGGAATGGTCTTCAGTTTGTGATTCGCCTTCTCCCTAGGGGTAACACATCTGCTTTTTACCAGCTGCTCAAATCTAATCTGTATTGCCGTGGCTGGGCTGAGAGCGCTTCTGAGTAGGTTTCTTGAAGGTGCGCCATGTTAAATTTTTTGAATGAATGAATGAATGAAGAAGTGTGTCAGATCATTCTTTAGGAGTTAAGCGCTTTGCTGGGAACAAGCAACTGAACCAACTGCTAATTTTCATGCTTTGAACCACAAATGATAAATCCGATGCTGGAAGAAAGGCTAGGAGGCATACACAAACCGAAAACTATGAGATCTAAGCCCAACTCCAATAGTTCTCTGTTGTTCTACAAAGAGGTCAACCAATCTATTTATATAAGGACACAAAAAAAAAGTTGTGGAAAATGTTACCTTTAATTTTTCCCAGAGCGTTGCCGTTGGCCACCTGAAGAAATTCTTTTAAGTCTGTTGCTTCGAAAGAAACTTTTAATGATTTATGTGGACGACAAATGACTGTCTCATGATCTTTTTCTAAATCATCTGCTCTAGCAAGTAATTCGTCAACTGATCTGCAGATGTCGCTGGCAGATCCCTTCGATTTTAGTTCAATGCAGTAAGCTTCAAAGCTGTTCAATATTGTGCAGCTTCTGTCTATTTCTTCCACTTCAATCGCTATTTCCTTAATATGACGTGCTTTTATTATAAATAACTGAACCAAAAGCCTATCTTTGTGTTCTGCTATTATTTCTTTAAGCTGCTGACTCCTTTTATGAATTGCCTTCTCCTTCTCGACCATGTCATTAAGAAAGTCTGCCTTTCTCTTCTCCGCGTTCTTTTTCATTGACAATAATTCATCTGCATAGTTCGACATCTTCCGTGCACTATTTTCTATCATTTGGCGAAATCCTTCATCGATTGTGGCGACATCTTTGCAATCGTGTGATTTATGACCTTCAACGAAACACGAGACGCAGACGATTTTCTTGCAATCGGCGCAGTAGTAGTCTAATGGTTTCTGAGGGTGCTTGATACAGGATTGAACCGTGGTTATCCGTCTTGTTTCTACCTCGGTTTTGCCTCCAATATTCACAAGCTGGTGATTTTTGCTGACTTTCTGCGTCTGATGGACCTTTGAACAACTATCGCAATAGTTTTCTCCACATTCCAAACATTTCTTTGTGGCTTTTGGTATGTTTTTTTCTGCTTTACCTTCATTCTTGATATTACAAGAATAGCAGGGGATGGAGACACTCTCTAATTGCAGCGTAGCCTTGAACTCTAAGAAGTTTTCCATAAAGAAGTTTCTCTGCAGATCGGTGACTCCTTTTGATGGAATGGTGAACTCTTTACGACACAAAGGACAAGGCATTTTCTCCCCGGGTTTCCTCTGCTCCGCTTCTGCTGTGTGTTTCAGGCATTCAAAACAGAATGTGTGAATGCATGGCAACATTCTTGGATCAGTGAATGCACTCATGCAGATTGTGCATTCTGTTATTTCTCTAAGCTGTTTTGCAGCTTTTTCTCCAATAGCCGCCATCTTCACTAATCTGGAGAACGTATTACCTATGATGTACAACATTGCATATTCTTAGTTATGTTTAATATCACCTGATTACACATTTACTTAATGACATGTTGACATAGATACTGTACTATGGAATCGTTGCATTTTAAAAGGAAGCAGCTTAGAAGCTCTGCTGATGTCGGCCTTTTATAGTCAACGCGTATCTTTACACCTACTACAATGTGCCCAGACATACGAACATGTTGTGATTTAGCCATTTAACAATAGCGATCAGATTTCCAAGACTTTCGGCTAGCTTTCAATTTTCCTAAACCACAGCTATGGCCGATGACATTATCGTGAAGTGGAAGTATTTTGTGCCTTAAGTTAATGGTCAGTTAAGTAATTTTTTTACAAAGCCCTGTATACCAAAAAGACTAGAAAAGTTTTAAATATGTATTTTCGTCGAGCGTGCAAGTTGGCGAGCTGAAAAAGGGCTGTTGTTGGACGTCGCACGAAGGCTGACCTAATTTCGCCTACGGTCTATCAGCGCTCTTGTATAGATAATAAAACTCATCGGAACCATACGTTCACCAGTGTGACACGATATCCATTTTTGAACGTCTATTATAAATGATGTATAGGCCTACAGTTAAGAGCAAATAAAGTCCTTCTTTCCTCAGTTCTGAACGTATAGCAAAACTTTAAAGCAACGCCTCACCTGCTTGCGATATTTCTTTAACGTCTGGCTACTTGTGAATCAAAGCTTTCAAACGAAAGCGTCCTTAGAAACGATCTTTGCCCCGAGCATTTTGGTTTACTTTTTGAACTGCGCACATCGGTTCACGAAAATTCTTAACATAATCTCTTTGGTACGTAAACTAGTTGTCGGCGCAAACTGATAGATCACTGAACAGCTTGCGTCTTTGAAACTAAACTGTTGCTCCTGCAATGCACTGAAACTCTACTGTCCTGGAACTTTCAGGTGCAAGCGTGGCTTCGTACGTAGTATTTTTTGGACTGTTTTGTTTGCGGCTTCAGCTTCCCTTGTCCTTAGATTTGCCCTAAATACGACGCTACACAATCTTCACAACATTTTACTCAGCGGAAGGCGCGCCTGATTGTTACCGTGGGTCACGATAGCAAATTGATTAGAGCTCTCGTCTTGTGACGTGGAGAGTTCCAGCTGCTTCCTCTGGGACGTTTACTACACGAGGACCCGAACAAGTTCTTCACTCGCAATTGCTCAACGCCATCGATTGATGCTGGTCATTAGAGTGTGGCGTTTTATAAAAGCTCAAATAACAACAAGTCCGCTGCTGGTTGTTTCAAAGTGCTCATAGCAGGCTACATCCAATGCTTTGTTTGTAGATAACTTAAAATATGAACGTGGCTAACAATTTGAAACAAGGCCTTAAAACGAAAGAGCTCTTAGCAATGACGTTTGTCCAATGCAATTCCTTGACTTTTTCATTTACATGTTGTCTAATTTTTTACTGTTTATGTCAAGTGCGCTGGGTTAGTAAATCCGAAAAGAGCCGCTTAAATAACATTTTACCGTACACTTAATGCCTCTTCACGTTGACTTGCTTACCATAAGTAACAGAGGTCTGTAAATGGACAGAATAGCTCGTATTAATACGTCTGGCGTCTTTTGAACAGGGGCGTCATTTGGGGGGGGCAAGGGGGCATTTGACCCCCCTGATTTTTGAGAAAAAAAATGAAAAAGCTGGAACAAGAAAAGGAGGAAGAAGAAGGGGTAAAAAAGGAAAAATGATACTCAAATTCATGGAATTATTATATACTATTAACAGAACTAGAGTCTGAAAAGGCTTTTTTCACAAGACCACACCTCCTTGACAGTGGAGGAGGGGCACATTATGGAGTTTCCCCCGAAATTTGGAAGAAACACCCAAAAACTGTGAAATTTTTTGACCTTTTTTTGACGTCCTTGCTCCCCCTGAAAAAAGCTGAAATGACGTCCCTGCTTTTGAAAGTTAACCTTTGATACTGTTAGCCATAGAAAGCGTAGGCCTACTGCTGTAATAATCGTAATCGTAAACTCTTCATTTCTAGAGCACTTCTCTGAAGTTAAGTGGATGGTGTTATGCAAAAGTGGACCAATCCTCAAAATTACAAAAAAAATTATTTTTCCATCAAATTCAAAATCATTTTCTGCACACATGCATACTTGGATCAGCCTGCTAGGTAATCAGGTTATTAAATAATTAGCTAAAATTGTTTGGACCAACCAAAGACTCTTTTATGCACAACTGGACCAAGCCACAGAACCGTGGCTTGGTCCAGTTGTGCATACAAGAGTCGCTGGTTCCAAGCCGAGTCCTGTGGCTTGGTCCATTGGCCCAGACAAAGTAATAGGAGCGCGGCTGGACTAAATCCTGTTGCATCTCATGTCTCAGAAAGAAGCATAGATGCCGCAAAAGAGCTGCGCCAGAGAAATGGTAGAGAAATATCATTAAACGAAAAAGAAAACATGGTGAAACATACACATCAAGATCTGGAAGAGGTAGGCCTAGAGGAGCACACAGATAAGGATTTTGATTGTCAGTGCCCATTAGAATGTGTTTCAAAATGCAACCTTGCAGATACACAAAATATGCATGAACTGTACTGGAAGCCTAGCAGGTGTGTAAAGCTGGCCTTCATTAACGACCGTATTATGTAAGCACTGAGGATCTCGGTACGGGTATGTAAAAGATGTTCTGCGGCAAAATTCAGTTGGATAGTGGCACACTAGACACTAGACTATTATTCACCTGAATTGTTGGCAAAAGTTCTAAACAGTAATAAGAAATATCAACTGCGGCAAATCTTACGGGTCATCGACATCAAAATCCAACACATCGGGAAGACCACTATGGTACCTTTGATGTCCAATGAGGAATGGAAGAATAGAACTCGTGATAACACGGTGGAATTAGTCGTGGAAGCCTTGAAGGCTATATAGGGTCTGTATTATTAATGGAACAATTGGCCGCGGTCCGTCGTAGAGAGCAGACTGGGACGTGGCACCCAGAGTTGCTGATAGGTTTCCTCAACTTCCTTCCATTCCCGTTTCTTCGGGACAGTAGCGAAAGAACTGGACTTCATTTGCAAGTGTAGGCCTAATGACGTATAGTTTGGAAAGTTTATGTGAGCTATCACGTTGTCCACAGTGGACTTTGGGTTTTGTTCACTGGCTCTTTAAATGCTTCCCTTGTTTTCTCCAAAGGTGCCTAATTATAAAGTCAGTTAAGTTACTTTCTTACAAAATTTAGTTACTTCCATATTACAATAATAAATGTCATGTTCTGCAATAACTACTGTTATAATTTAGTAATTTATGGCAAAAATTTTGTTAAAAATATGACTAGCTATCTGTTCGTCATTGACGAACAGTTAGCTAGCTATATTTTTAACAACATCGTCGATGTTCAGATATAAATGCATTAAGAGCAACTAATCACCTCTGCCTCAACACTGCTAAGACTCAATTGATCTGGTTTCGGACTAGGCAACAGCTTGCTAAACTCGACTTTCCATTGCTGACTGAGAAATTTTCTGCTTACACCTGCCCTTCCACCGTCCGTGACTTGGGCGTCACACTTGAATCTTCCATCACATTCACACAGCAAATATCCAACATGACTCGCTCCTGCTTCTTTCAACTGAGGCGTCTCAGGGCCATCAGTCGCTCGGTCTCACCTTCTGTCTTTACAACCATAGTTCAGGCATTTGTCTGCTCACGCTTGGACTACTGCAACTCACTTCTAA
The DNA here is from genome assembly GCA_963556255.1 of Allolobophora icterica. Classification (NCBI taxonomy): domain Eukaryota; kingdom Metazoa; phylum Annelida; class Clitellata; order Crassiclitellata; family Lumbricidae; genus Allolobophora; species Allolobophora icterica. The sequence continues at coordinate 45,753,231 of OY744613.1, read as the reverse complement.
TTGGACTCCCTAAGCAGCGTCTCTCCCCCTTCAATCTGTTCTAAATCCTTCCGCTAAGGTTCATCGCTTGACTCCCCAGCTTTGTCCATATCTCTGCTTACATGCTTGATTTTCTGCACTGGCTCTCTATTGTCGCACGCATTCGTTACAAGATCCTCCTCCTTGTCTTTAAATCTCAGCAGGGTACTGCTCCGAAATATCTCTCGAACTATCTGCAGGAAGCCGCTATCTGCATCTTCTTCTCGCTCGTTGCAGTCTGCAAATCCGCTTGATCTTTTTGTTGTCAGGACTAAAGCTGCCTTGGCCCAGCACCGGGCGTTTGCTGCAGTGGGTTCCACGAATTGGACTGACCTTCCCCCTCTGCTCAGGGCCAAACTAAAGACTTGCAATTCCTCATCGGTCTTGCGTTCCTTAAAAGCACTTCTCTTTCCTGTTGGCTGCTGTGCTGATAGCGTCTCTGAATAGTTATTCTGCGAGAGGCGCTTTATAAATTTCTATAAAATACCATTTATTAGATACTTTATAAAAATTATGAACAATTTTGCCTAATGTTGTCTGTTGCCAACTTTATACAATGATTACTGTCACAAAATGTATAGTTCATGCGAAAATTTGACAGCTTTGGGTTAAACCTTAAGCTTAACAATAGCCTAAGGATATGGATTTCATCAAACAATTTCAGAAAAGTTCAGTCATTACAGCCTGTCTGTCCTTTATTGACATCGTCTCTGACTAACCATGAAAATAATAGGTTAATCCTGTGTTCAATAACGCACAATGTTCTCGGATTCAAATGGACCAACCCAAAATATCTTAAAATTCCCAGTATTCAAATGGACCAACCAACATTTTATTTTTTAGATGACAGTTCTTTAAGAAATTGCTTAATACAATATTACCCTAATATCAAATGTATGTTTTTGCACATATATAAAAAAAATTAAATATTTCCATCATAATTGAAAGAGAAATTTAAAAAAATTGTTTTCTGGACAATAATGAATTTTTGGTTGGCCCACTCTTGCATAACACCATCCAAGTGCAGGGCGCCAGCCAATTCATGAGCGCTGCCTTGCATCAGAGGTTGTCCAGACAACTTAATTGCAGGTACAGGTGTAACATAATATGCGCTCTGAAAACTGCTTTGGTGTAGTTTTAACTTTCTATCGTCGTCAAATACACAACGCATGCATTGCTATATGAGAGCCTGATGATGTGATTTGATATACACTATGAAACAATTGCTGGAAATATTTTGTTGTGTAAGCTTATACTTGGGGTTCTCGTTAACACGTGAAAACCAAAGGAAAGAATAGAGTTGTTTCAAGGAATAGTTAATTTTGCAAAAGAAAGTTGCAGCGTCAGGGCTATAGCTAATGATTCAGCAAATCAACATTGGCTTTGACGTGCCTTTGCATGCTACTAATGAACTTCTCCTTCGTTTTGTTAGTGACCTGTTAACTTGCCAACATGTCCATATTAGACCAACATGATGCCAATGTTTCATCAAATGTTTAATGACATGCAGGGGGATTCATGAACAAAGCTTAACTGATTCTTCTAACTTAATTATTTAAAGCAGGTTCTATATCTTAATTATATTATCTGCGGTTTTACTATCTGAGGTTTTATAGCTCCTTTGTAGAATCTCTCAAAGTGAAACTCCGCTCAGAATACACCGGTGACTTGGCTGCTTAATCTGACTATGGCTAATAAGTTAAGTAGAAACTGAAAAGCCATGTATGCACAACCACAACTTACAATTATTTTGACGCATAGAAAAATATTTTATTTTGGTAGGCCCTATATGTCTGATATATCATATATGACGAAATGATTAAACACAGAGTAGATGTCATGATAGGTGAAATCCACAGGATGTGTATTGTGTAATATGACTTGGAAACAGGGACAGGCGACTGAAGTATAGAAGAAATTTATCTTAATCCCACTTAACCCGTTTGACGCCAACGTTGCGAAAACGCAACGCACTGTTTGGAAATTGGAAAAAAATTCAAGACACGAAAAATTCAAGCAAATTCATTTTGTCTTAATTCCCGGGTGTTCACTACGTCTGCTGGTATCAAAGATAGGCCTATATTCTTTGCTGTTGTCAGCAATTTTTTTTGAGTTGCGCAAAATTCGTAATTTTACGTCTAGCTAGTGGTTTTGTTCAAGAATTTTCTTCTGGCATAAAACGCTTTATTTCCGAGAAGCGATCCTGTCTCTTTTGGAGTACTTATGTGAGTATTTAATATTATTTGTTTATTAGTAGTATGTCTCATTATATGCCGATACCCCAATGTGCGAAATTTTAATGTTGCTTTGTCGCAACTTCGGCGGAAAACGCCATGCACGGTGTGACACCTAGTAAATCAGATAAACTTATGTCAGTTTACGATTACTTAGGGCCAGTGTTATTTCAGTTATGGTTTTTCAGTTACAATTTCAGTTACAGTTACCTAAGTTTTGATTTTTCAGTTACAGTTACAGTTACAGTTAACTGCAATCTGATTTTTCAGTTTCAGTTACAGTTTTTTATTTTTCAGTTACAGTTTCAGTTATTGTTTCAGTTATTATTTTCAGATGTCACGACTAACGACACACTGACCACAATTAGTATTCTGAACAGTTTCAACAAATATTTATGCAGTAAATCAATCCGTTTACTTTAAGGAAAACATGACGTTCCAGATTAACACTTGCCCTGTTCTGCTTTCGTCCGCATAAAACACACTGAGAATACATGCTCAGTATATGCTTGTGAAGCTGGCACGAATACGAGGTCTTCCGCTATAAGTGCCTGAGTTGGATAAGCATCCTTTCAGTAGTACTATGTCATCTCGGTCCATTGTTGATGACACAGTCGGATCCAGTAGTCAGGCAGCAGATGGAAGTTGGTCAAAAGAGACAGCAGAAAAATCTAAGAAGACAGCGAAGCGAAGATGAAGACTCAAAGTAGAGGAACAGCAAGTGTATTACAGACCGTTGGATCTTGGAGGTTCAAGGAGAGCTGTAGAAGGCAGGGACTAATGTTGGAGGGTGCAGGAGTGTCTGTTTGCATTGCACCTGTCTGCTCCTTACATGGCTTCAATATTCTAGCTAATCAACCCAACACATGTTCTGATTCAGCTGTTACCTCCAGAAAAACAGTCGTATACTCACTGTGCCCCAGAATTATACCTAGGCCTAATGTCGACTCCTTGGCCTGTAAAACCTTTGTAATCTGGATGTTATGCTTAAATCAATTTGATGAACTATGTACACCAAAGTGCGGTTAGCAGTTGGTTTTTAATAAAGGATATACTTACTTACTTACTTCCCATTTAGAAAGTAAGTAAGGAAAAAAACACTATTTTTCATTTTAAAGTTAACTTTGTGTGATTTTTCAGTTTTACAGTTTTTGTTTTTCAGTTTCTATTACAGTTTCAGTTATTCAGCATTTTTCAGTTTCAGTTACAGTTAGAGTTAACTGCCCAACATTTTTCAGTTATTTTGCTATTTCAGTTACAGTTTCAGTTAATAGAAATAACACTGCTTAGGGCCTACAACAATTTCAGTCTAGTGATTCATAAATGATGGCGTGCTCAGTGCTGCCACTCTTCATTGGGCAAACATTTGAAAGATGCACATTGAATTTTTCGGAGGATGCCGAGGAAGAAGTTTTATTGCTTGAGGGAGGCCGTCCCAGTGATATTTGAAGAAGATGATATAACCGATATCGACCTTTTAGTTTTACCCCCATCCTAAGTTGATTAGCAAAGCGATAACGAACATTTTGACGAAAATGAGCTCATGACTACCGATGTGATGCCAGAAGACGTTGCTGGGCAGGTGGAAGTCCATTACACTGATGCATCAATGTTAAACCAACGGTCACCGCCCGCTAGGCATACCATGCGTGAAACTCAATCGAAGTCAAGAAAAAAGCCACGGGTGTTTGCAAGGTACAAGTCTTCCAGGCAGCAGCATGCGGAAATGTCAGACGAACCACTGCAGCATGCTTATTCGAAGGATACAGCTCCAAAATATCTTCAAAGTCTCCCAGGCGGCAGGCTGATCTCGTGTCCGATACTCATACGCCCATGGAAGAGTCAGTGGATTCAACGCCCAGGCCGACCAAGAAGCTACGACTACCTGCAAAGCCGCCTAAGTCTTCTATGCCAACGAAAAATGATTAGCAATGCCAGGAACCAAAATTTACATTGTGCCCTGTCAACAAGGAGAAGTTAAAGATGTGGAAGTTGGCCACACAGGTAAATGTAAATCCCCGAAATTTCTCAGCGCCACACAAAAGCCACGTCAAGGAGACCAGCTTATTCACCGGCGCTATATCAAATCAAGTCCGCAATAGCCATGTCCGCCTTGTCCGTTCCGGTGCCAGGTCAGAGTCCGGGGAGGCGATGCCGAGGTGATAAGCAAGAGCGAAGTCCAGCTCTCTGAAGAATTTTGGGATGACGAGGTGCTTAGCCTGACAACAACACAGAGTACACTGTATGCACAGCACTGGCGTACACTTGTCCAAAATATTGGGGTGGGTGGGTATTTGGTTATTCATTGTACACTTGTTGCATTGAATGTACAGTCCATCCCAATGATTGGGGGGGCACGTGCCCCGGCTGCCCCAAGAGTCTACGCCTATGTGGCACAGCATTGCACATCATAGCCAAGAACAAAGAAGGTCGGCGACTGCGTTGTCGGTTGTGCCACAGCACCGCGTACTACAAGTGTATCTCATGCAAGACAAGTGCCTTGCTGAAATACCATGGAAACAAGTGACATTGAACTTGATTTAGTTTACAACAAGCACAAACATTTTTATTGAAATGACCGCGAACACAATCGATAACTAATAGAACATTATTATAATAAACAAATGCATCTTTCCCGCCGAAGTTGCGAAAACGCAACGTCCTATAACTAGGACACTACATATAGTTCCCATAAAAATGCACTGTCAGAAGTTTATTGGCATAATATTTATGACCTACTATCAGTTACAGCTTAATCCGGTGGCCATTTCCAATAGCGGCGGTAAATGGGTTAATAAAAAAGGAAGTGCGTTTCAATGCAACAACTATAGAACTATTGCATTGATAAGCCACCTGGGCAACGTGTTGATGATGGTGCTGGCAGGAAGATTGAGAAGTCAAGTTTAAGAACATCTAGCAGATGAGCAGGCGGGATTTCTGAGGGATAGAAGTACCATACAACAAATTCTGGCACTGAGACTTACAGCAGAAAAAGCGAGACGGAAGAACAAGAAAATATACAATTGTTTCATAGACTTTAAGGAAGCATTTGACAGTGTTGACCAAATGTTGCATGGGCGGTTTTGCAGTCTTATGGAGTTGACAATAAACTGATTCAATTGCTCAGAGATATCAACAGCACCTCGCAAACAGCGGTGCCATGGGACCGTGGTTTAGAACGAACAGAGGTATGAGACATGGTGATCCAGTGTCACCTACAGTGTTCATCACCGATCTGGAAAGAGCAGTGGACAAAATCAAAGATGAAGAAAAAGGAATTTCAGTTCATGGAATGTGAATAAACAACCTTCGCTTTGCAGATGATGTTGATATCTTGGAAGAAACTGACATGGGATTAGAACGAACAGTACAGATGCTGAATACTGAAGCCAAGAAATATGGTTTGATTATGAACTTCGATAAAACAAAAACTATGATATCTGATGACAAGGAGATAAATCATCAAATTGTGGTAGATGGCATAGGGTTGAAGAATGTGAAGAAGTTTACATATCTTCGAAGCAACATAACCTACGATTTGGACTGCAAAAATGAAATAAAGATACGAATAGCCAAAGCAACGGCAGTGCTGAAAGCTATGGACAAAATCTGGAAAGGCAAGGCAATTAGTATGAGGACTAAACTGAGTGTACTAAAGACATGTGTGTTCAGTGGCATGATGTATGGATGCGAGACATAGGTGCTCACGGGATACGGAAATTTCGCCCCCCGGAAGATTCGCCCCCGGAAGATTCGCCCCCGACATTTCGCCCCCGGGAAGATTCGCCCCCTGAAGTTTCTCCTCCGGGATCTATGATGAAAATGTAACTAAGACAACAAGCTGGATTAGCGATGAAAATGTAACTAGAAGACTAGAAGCGGGATCTATGATGAAATTTTAACTAAGATTAGAAGCTGGATGGACGGTGGCGAAACTTCCGGGGGCGAAATGTCGGGGGCGAATCTTCCGGTGGCGAATCTTCCGGGGGCGAAAAGTCCTAGAACCGGTGCTCACAAAGGCTTCACAAAAGAGTCTCAGCATTAGAACGAAAATGTTATCGTAAGATTCTCAGAATAGGATGGACTCAAAAAGTCACCAATGAAGAATTATACAGAAGGATCAATCTGACTGAAAATCTCATGCAATAATTATCCAGAGACAGTTAAGACTGTTTGAACATATTTGCAGAATGAAGGAGGACAGAAAAATTAAAACTTTGATTTTTTTAATAATGGAAGCCACAAAAAAGGGAATGGATAGATGACATTGAAAAATGGTGCGGAGCAAGTCTCCAGGAACTGGGCCACTCGGCACTGGACAGAAAGGACTGGAGAGACATTGTAAAGAAGGCATCAGACACCTTCAGGCGCTGAGTCCATGGTTATTCAATGAATGAATGAATGAATGAATGAATGAATGAATGAATGAATGAATGAATGAATGAATGAATGAATGAATGAATGAATGAATGAATGATATAGTTGCATCACGAGCTATGCTAACGGACGCGTTGCCATAGTTGCGATTTCTGTTACGTCACAATGCTAAGCAGTGCTGTCCAGTAACTAGTCTTTTCATTGTTTAACTTCAGGGAGTTTAACACAGTGACTGGCTAATGTTAAGTACGGCTGAAGTGGATCGGTCGAATGAGATTGTATTATAAATTAAGGAGTCACTTAAGCTATCCCGAAGAGGCAGCCATTAAAGTGAAGTATTAGAAGCTTCAAGAGAGCTTCTTATTTATTAGCCTCGCCATTATGAGGTCGAATGGCCATTCCTTTCTCTCTCTCTCTCTCTCTCTCTCTCTCTCTCTCTCTCTCTCTCTCTCTCTCTCTCTCTCTCTCTCTCTCTCTCTCTCTCTCGCGCCGTCCGTCTGATCGCAGAGAGAGAGAGAGTTAGAGTTAGAGTTAGAGAGAGAGAGAGAGCGAGAGAGAGTTAGAGAGAGAGAGGGAGAGAGAGAGAGAGAGAGAGAGAGAGAGAGAGAGAGAGAGAGAGAGAGAGAGAGAGAGAGAGAGAGAGAGAGGCAGACAGAGACAAAGAGAGAGACAGACAGAGACAGAAACAGAGATGACTGCATATGGCAACTGCCCTGGTGCTTTCCTTGACTTGGCTAAGGGGCGAAAATAAAGTAGGAACACCATTCAAGCCCTAGAGAAGAACCCAAACTCTTTTGTTGACAGTCTACAACGCTAATCACTAGACGATCGCGCAATGACTGTAAAGAATTTGTGTAAATCTAAACAAGCTGTTTATATGTGAATCTGATGGTACGTAAACGTGTTGCGTCTCTATTTAATTTATGCCCGAACAGAGGGGCTATAGCCTATTATTGAACAGATCGGACAGTATACAGTCTCAGTGAGCAGAACCATTTAGGCCTACGCTTAACGAGGAAGAGATTTGTCCATTAAGCTAATTCAGAGAGGCGTACATAGATATTAACTATAAACCACTTTCTTTCAGTTTTCCTTTTATTTAGTTCCAATTATTTCGCAAGTAAGTAAGTAAGTTTGGACTTTATTGCTCCGCCTGCATACGCACTGCGGCTAACAAACGGGTTATACAAGTGCCAGAAACAAAACAAGTCAAGAACAGGCACAAACAAAATATGGAAAGAGAAAATTAAATTAAACTAAATTAAATTAAATTAAATCCGCCTATGTTAATAGTTTTCCCATAATAAACTAAGATTAACTGCTAGACTCAAGGATCTACTTATGTTTCCCACATTCATATGGATTTTAGAGATATGACTACTAGCCTCCAATTAGAACCAACATGAGCGAGAGCCAGGCAGATGAGGCCACCACGCTATTAAAAGACTCATCGTGCGTTTAGGCATTCGTCGTGTACGCACCAGAGTGTTCAGCTCTGCTCGTTTTACGTCTCGTTTGCAGTTTATCTTAGGATTTATCTGGACTCTTCTTTCAATAACCTCTCAATTTAGTTTGTGGATATGCGGTTGTCAATTTTCGTGAGTTTGGTTAATTAACTGATCGTTGTTAAATTTAATGAAGTTCTGGATGCTTTGTCTGCCTTCAAAATACATTCATTTACGCGCTGCCGGCCTGATGCGACCTTGGGCTGCGTGATGATATTGACTTTATTTATATGACTACGTGTACATTTGGAGGATTTACGTTCTATGCGCTACCGGCCTGATGTGACCTTGGGCTGTGTGACGTAACTGATATTTGTTTACATATCCGCATGTACACGAGGATTATACGTCTACTTAACTGCTCTGTCACTGATAATTTCCTTGAACAATATAGTAAAATGTTACATTCCCCAACAGCAACATGGCATAGTAACGAGAATAACACAACCAAAATATTAACTAAATACATAGCAAATTATTACTGAGATAACCAACTTTCTGCCACTGAAGTGTGAAGACGCGTATCTCGTACACTGCACACCAGCTCCTTCTACTTCGTTCGCCTAACCAGCGTCCTTGTCGCTCCCTTCGGAAGACCCTATTATCAACTCAGATTTGGTGCCCGGCTGCTTTTCGCTCATCCTTCAACAACGTCACTTTGTCTCTACCTGGGAAAGCTTCATCCTCTTCGGCGTCTTCCATTCCGGCGTCCAGCTCTCATTTGGGCCCTGATGAGCTGGCTGCCCATGATCGGTCTACTTCTGATCCTCTCGGTCCTGACGTCAGGACGTCAAGCGACATCCAGGGCTTCGAATGGCTACCTGGAATGCCCGTTCTCTCTCGGACAAATTCGCTTATTTAGCCCAAACTCTTCAGGAAAGACAACTGGACGTCTTATCCGCTACGGAAAGCTGGCACCGCGGTTCTGATGACGTGCCTCTTCTTCGTGCTGCTTCGTCCGGCTTCTCCATCTACGACCGCCCCAGAGCCTCTCGTCCGGATGACAACTCGGTTCGCGGTGGGGCTATTGCTGTCTACATCCGCTCTACACTTCGAACCTCCTTAATTGAACTTGATCCTGACATCACTTCATTCGAGGCGTTATGCCTTGCTATTTCTACATCCCATGGACCATCAAATCTACTGGCTCTCTACAGACCTGGCTCTGCTCCTCTTACCGAAAAGTTTTTTGATGAGTTTTCATCTGTTTTGGAGAGCCTAGTCACACGAAACAGTCAGCTGATCATTTTAGAAGACTTCAACATCCATCTAGAAGACTCCTCAGACCCATCTACTCTCCGGTTCCTTGATCAACTTGCTCAGTTTGGTCTCCGTCAGCATGTAAGTCAGACCTCTCATGTGCTCGGCGGCACCCTTGACCTGATCATTACGTCTGACGAAGTATCCGTCTGTGATCTACACGTTCATCCGCCGACTTTGTCCGATCACTCGCTCGTTGAACTAACTCTTCCTTTCTTGCGTCTGCAACCCTTACATGCCATTCGTATGGTGCGTGGCTGGAAGACCCTCGACTTTCAAGTATTCCGTGATGCTCTTCGCTGCTCAAAACTTGCTTCTGCCTCCTCTTTGCCGGATGTCTTGTCGGTGGCTGACCTGTTTGACCTTTACTCCACCACCATGAACGAAATACTGGATAAATTACTACCACAGCGGAGGGTCAAAATGCGCATGCGACCCCTTGCTGTGTGGTTTGACAGTGAGTGCCGCCAGTATCGCCGACGTACACGCTGTCTTGAAAGACGCTACCGTCGCTCAAAAGATCCAGCCGATCACCTGACGTGGGTGACTCAACTACGATCGCTCAGAACAGAACAGAACAGAACAGAACATTTTTTATTGGCCAACACATTTGATTTACATACATTCCTTTAACATCAGGTTGTGTTATCAGTTACAGACTCATTTGTCGTTTAACAGATTCTATTTTAATAAACCATTGTTTGTATTAACAACGATACACAGAACTAATTTAACTTATCTCACTAACATGTTTGTTTTAATACATAAAGTTCACAAATTTTCAGAGCAATAATACATGATCATTAAATTAATATCACTGGTTGGTGCTAAGCCTGTTTTTCAATAAAAGAAAAGTAAAGAAACCTGAATGATAAAGCTCGAAAATATTAATAATAGGACACAAAGGGAGACCCAGAAGGGATGGTGTCCCGCTAGAACGAGCCCCCCTATTGCTTGTTAATTCCCAACATGGTAGTCGAGTATAAGGACCAGGAGATTAAGCGAGTTAATATAATGTAGGATACCAAAAAGTAAAGTGAAGTAAAGTGAGGCAGATCTATAATAAGTGAAGTAAAATAACTTTGGCAAAGTAGTGTAAAGTAATTTCAATAATAAAATAATATTGTTGTAACACCAATCTAGTGTTGTCAGAGTTCGTTCCAACCCTTATACATCCAAGCTGATGAGGTCAGTATACTATCAACAATCTACCAGTTAGCATTTCAGGATATACATAAACAAACAAGTCTGACCCCTTTGGTAGTAATCTATACTATAAAATTTTGTTTAGTCTGATAGCAACCAGTCTTATAAATGATGTTTAAATGTAACTAAACTAGTACAGTCTTTAACTGACTCAGGTATTGAGTTCCAAGTTAGTGGACTCTTACATGAAATAGAAAATTTACGTATATTTGTCCTAGCAAATACACTTCTTAAGTTAGATGCATTTCTTGTTAAATAATTATGCATCTGTGAGTTCATGGTAAACAAGCAAGAGTACTCATGAGGTAGTAATTTGTTTATCGATGAATACATGAAAATACCAATTTGATATTCAAGTAATTTATCCAGTTTAAATATTCTCAAACTCAGAAATAAGTCATGAGTATGAGCAAAATAGTGCGATTTAGTTATTATCCTTATAATCCTTTTGTGTAGTATAACTAATTTACCAAGCCTGGAACTATAGTTAGAAGCCCACAGCAAATTACAGTAATACAGATAAGGGTAAATCATAGTATAGTAAAGAGTATTTAATATTTCAACTGATAGTAAGTAGGAGATTCTTTTTATCACCCCAATATTCCTTGCTATTTTGTGGGATATTTGCTCAATATGTTCTTTCCAGGTAAGATTTTTATCAAGGTGAACCCCTAGGAATTTAACCGAATCTACCTGAGGAATTTCAATCAGGTCAATTATAAGCTTTTCTAATGGTTGGTTTCTGACCTTACCCCTTGCTGAAATAGGATGTAATTGGTTTTGTTTAAATTTAGCGATAATTTGTTGGCTTTAAACCAGTTAGCAATTAGCATTAGTTCCTTATTAGTTATATCAAATAGGTCCTTATATGAGGCATTAGAATAGAATACATTGGAGTCGTCAGCAAATAATATAAAATTTAGTAAGGAAGACGCTCTAGGAAGGTCATTGATATAAATCAAAAATAGTAATGGTCCAAGGACCGACCCCTGAGGAACTCCAAACTCCAGCCATCTAAATGAGGATCTAATCCCGTTACATTTTGCTTGCTGGTATCGTGGTGAGAGATAATCTTGAAACCATGCCAGTGGTAGTCCTCTTACTCCATAGTTAAAAAGCTTTTCAATTAATATTTTATGATTTACCGTGTCGAATGCCTTCGACAGATCGAGGAAGATCCCTATGGCGAATTCCTTATTGTCAATGGCTTGAGATATTTTGTCATAAATATTTATTAGGGGTAAGGTTGTTGAGTAACCTGGTCTGAATCCGTGTTGATAAGGAAAACGTATTTTCTGTTTATCCACAAAATCATAGAGTCTATGGTAAATTACCTTTTCGAGTATTTTTGAAAATAATGATAAAATAGAAATAGGCCTGTAGTTGTTTAGGTCCTCCCTATCACCTTGTTTGAAGATTGGAGTAACAGTAGCTAACTTCATTTTTAAAGGTACTACACCATTAGCCATTGAGCAGTTGTATGTATTGGCCAAAGGCTTAGAAATATATTCTAAATTAGAGCCAATAACAGCTGGATCAAGTAAATCGGGGCCTATGCTGTGAGATATTTTCATTGTTGAGTATATAGACATAATCTCTTCTGCACTAGTAGGGTACAGTGCAAACGATGAAGGTAGGGAAGGTGGGAGGTAGTCAGTGAAAGAGGAGCAGGTATCTGGAATCTTTTCACAAAGTCTTTTGGCCACCTGTGTAAAGTGCACATTTAAACTATCGGCTATCATTGCATTATCCATTATAATGTGACCATCCCTGTTTAATGATCCTATGGTTGAGTCAGGTGGACTCTGGTTCAGCACCAGTCTAATAGTTGACCAGGTTTTTTTCAGGTCATTTTTATGCTTCAGAAATTCTGTATTATAATAGTTCTTTATAGATTTCTTTTTTAGACTTTTAAAAAGGTTTCTATATGCAGTAAATTTATGTTTGTTTCCCGGAGTTGGATTCTTAATATAGTTAGAATATAATTTATTTTTTTGTTGCATGATTTCAAAAGACCTTTGGTCATCCATGGTTTAGCACTCGTTTTATACGTACGAGGTTTAATTACATTTTCCGGAAATGCTATATTATATGCTTCAGTTATATGAGATAAAAAGAGTCATATGCTGAATTTGTGTCATTATTCTTACAGTGCTCATGCACAATAGTAAAATCTACCTGTGATAGTAACCCTGAGAAGTTTAATTTACTAAATTCATTAAATTGCCTTTTAACAGTAACTGATGCCTGTCCAGGGTTAAAAATCCAGTCCTCGATCCATACTATTACCGGCAAATGGTCCGAGATATCATTAATTATTATGGATGAATTGACATTATTAGGCCACAAGTTAGTTAGTATGTTATCAATCAAAGTATGACTGAAATTTGTTATTCTTGTGGGACGCGCTATTGTTGGTAAAAAATTATAAGAGGTCATGGTGTCAAGAAATAAGTTAGTAGATGCATGCTGACTGTACTTCAGCAAATCAACATTAAAGTCCCCTAGCAATATTACATCGGTTTTAGTTATAGTTATTTCCCCCATTAATTGTTCAAATTCTTCATTAAAAATTTGCATAGGTTGGCCCGGAGGCCTATACATTACACCCAGAGTAAGAGGCCCAATTGTAGGTCGGGAGATCTTTATAAAGGTGACTCAAATGATTTATAGTTGTTTTTACAGTTAATTATTTGGAAAGATAAAGATTTCTCAACGAAAAATCCCACACCACCTCTTAGTCCAAATTCTCTGGGCCAATGAACCCAGACATAGTCCGGGATTTGAATCGTATCCTCAGGGGTCAGCCATGTTTCAGTAATAGCTAATATTTCTACAGGTAATTGCTGGAGCAATATTTGCAGTTCATCAGTTTTATTCTTTATACTCATGCAATTTACATGCATAAAAGAAGCCTGTTTCCTTCCAGTTCCTATTCTGGTTGCTATTTGCAACGGTGTACCATAACCGTGATTGGTGGGATTTTGCTCAAATACATAATCCTCGGAGTCTAATTCTATATTACATAGTGGAGGTTTATTGGACTCATCCTTACTGTATATTTTCAAGGAGGGGCTTTTTGAGTTCATGAAGGTCGCATTACAACGTACACTATTTTCATTCAAGTTAGCATCAACAACTTTAGAGAGCCAATTACTCAGATCAATTGGATTTAAGTTACTATGCAATGAATCGTCTTCTGTTCTGCACTCATCAGCACTATCCTCAGATCCACTCAGTTTAAATGGTCTCTTATTAAGAACACTTAAGAGAGTCACACTCACAAGTACCTCACTAGAGAATCTCAACAAACAAGGAAGAAACTCAAATCTATCTAAATAACCAAGCAAGTGCAGACTTTAGTTTAACACACCTCCTCGGTCACCCAACGACAGGTGACACCACTCTGCCCATAAATACAAACACAAACTCGAATGCCTCGAGAAAAAGTCAATATTAAATAAAAAAAGAAACACTTGAGACCGTATCTGGACCTTCAAGACAACAATCACCAAATGGCCTCTAATCAATTCGTGACTGGAGGAGTAAAGAAAAGGAGGCTGAGTTTTGGGAGAGACTCGTCGCTCGAGATGAAAAGAACGCAAAACGTCTCTGGTCTTCCATCTCGGGACTCCTGGGCCGAGCCTCCCGTTCGTCTTCCTCTCCTGCCTTTTCGGCCGATGATTTCCTCAGAATGATGACAGAGAAGATTGCGGGCTTACGTGCTTCAACCGCTGACTCGCCTCCACCTGAATTCACAAGCACTGACTTCAAGTTTGATGGCTTTCGTCCCATCCTTGAGACTGATCTCCGACGTGTTCTCAGCTCTTCAATCCAGAAATCTTGTTAACTGGACCCGCTTCCTCCGTTTGTTCTTACTAATGTTTTGGATGATATTGTCCCATTTTTTATATATTTGTTCAATAGGTCTCTAGCAGAGGTTCAAACCTTACCCTCAAACCTTACCCTCCATCCATCTTAGAAGCGGGCTATTGTCTTCCCTACCCTTAAAAAACCAATCTTGACTCACAAGTATGTTCTATTGTTCTAACTATCGTCCTATTTCTAACCTTTCTTTTCTTTCTAAAACTCTTCAGACACTTGTCTCACTTCAACTTCTGCCCTATCTTGAACAGTCTGGACTCCTCCCTTCTAGTCAATCATGGTTTACAGGTCGCCACTCTAAGGAAATGGCCCTCCTGTCCCTTCTCTCGGACATTTATACTGCCATTGACAGGTCTCACTTGACGCTTGTAGCACTCTTTGATGCTTCCTCGGCCTTCGACATGGTTGACCACGAAATCCTACTTCGGCGTCTTGAACTGTCTTGTGGTCTCAGTGGTCTCCCTCTTCTTTGGTTCAAACCTTACCTCTCTGACCGAACTCAGAGGATTGTCCTTGGTGACCCCAGAACTGCCTGGGTTAGGGTTGAGTATGGTGTCCCACAGGGTTCTGTCCTTGGCCACATTCTGTACGTACTCTACACAGCTGACATGCCTTCTATATTTACTAAATGCCTTACCTCTGGTCACCTCTATGCAGATGACGTTCAGATCTTTATCCGAGGCTCATTCTCTCAGCAGATCTCTCTTGTTGGATCCATTGATTCCCTGTCACATGATCTCCACTCTCGGATGTCATCAAATCGGCTTAACCTTAGCTCTTCTAAGACCCAACTGATCTGGTTTGGCACTAAGCAGCAACTTTCTAAACTTGATATCCCACTTCTGTCTTCAATATACCCTGATTTTTCATTTTCATCCAGTGTTCCGGCAAATACCGTCGAAAAGATTTAATAACAACCTATTACCTAGAAGTATAAGAGGTGTAATAGTAGGAAAGTCGGGATGCGGTAAGACGACGTTATTGTTACACTTACTTTTGAGACCTGGATGGCTCGACTATAACAATTTGCAAGTATTCGGAAAATCTCTTTTTCAACCGGAATACAAAATTCTTAAGAAGGCATTCGAAGAACAATTGCCTAAAGAAGTGATCATCGGGCTGTTTGACATTCGAGATGAGATAATGAAACTTGATATTTCTCCAGGATGCGTTGTAGAAGAGATGTCAAAAAATTTAAGAGACAAGTCGGATATCGAATGCAGCTTTTACGAATCCGCGGAAGATGTGCCAGATCCGAGATACTTGAGCCGTGAAAAGAAGAACTTGATGATTTTTGACGATTTGCAGTTAGAGAAGCAGAACAAATGTAAAACGTATAGTAGTTGTCCAGTAGCGCTTTTAGATCACAGCGGTGGAAGCCAGTGCATCCAAGCCTTCTCGTGACCAACTGGCCCTTATGAACGGATCGGCTTTGAAGCTGTGCCTTTGGATATCATTGCTTAGAGCTCCCCAAGCCCTAAGTCTGCCAAAGAAGCTATGGTGGCTTTAAAAATGAAGGCCGGCCGAGCCGCCTCCCACGAGGCCGGCCCAAACCATTCGGGTCTTTTTTCAATTTTAATAAATGAATAGGTTGTGGTATACATAAAACATAATGTTAGGGCAAAACTTTTGCAAATGGCTTATGATAGGCCAAGCAAATCTCTGCCCTCGTAGATGCATTGGGGAGTATTGTTTCAAACATTTAGCACAGCTGCGAAATGGCTACGAGACAAGACCATGCGCCAAATGTGGAAGGGGTATCAAAAACCACTTAGGTGAGTGTATGAAGTGTGGTTATTTCGCTAAATATTTCAGAGCTCGGCGAGGTGGGCTAGTCCGTGAATTTAATAAAGAATGGAAGCGACTATCGAATATATCAGTAGAATAAAAAAATTATCATTTGAACAAATGATATAGTTATTGTATTGAGGTAATACAGATGAGCAAGCGTCAATCGAATATCAGTAAACAAAATTTCATTTTGAACAAATGATATAATTATTGTATTAGAGAAAAGTTTGCCACAGTAGTATAAAATAATTTATAACTATGGCATTGTCTACGAATGAAAAAATTGAACAATTGCTATGTGAGTTTACCGGGCCCCCAACTCTTCGGGCTGTTCTACAAAATATTTTGGACGAACCAATTCCAGACGCAGTCAAGCGACGCTTACTACAGCCACTGCTTCCAAGGCCAATTCCTCCAGTGCGCAAGCGCAGAGGGGCAAAACGCAAGGCCCTTCTGGCAGAATTTGACCCACTCCTAATTAAGAAGGATGGAGGTGGACCACCACCTTTTCTAGTGCACAGAGAGCTCGCCAATCAGCTTCTGAGAGATTTTCGTGCAGAAGTACCTCTAAACCATAGGCTGGAAGGAGATGCGTTGGCTTTCTTGAGTGCAATGGAGCAGAACATTGAGGCACAACTCAAGGAAGAGCTGTTGAAACAAGACGGTCTTAAATACTCGCAAGTGTTGACAGTTGAGTTGGAAAAGCTGGCTCCGACTGTTGACAACGTGTACGATGGCAACGCGGCTCCCGGTATTATTACCACTACAACATACTTTCGAAGCAAAGCAGTACCAGTTACCAATGCGGGTAAAATCCAAGGGGCTATACGGAAGGCCAAGGCCGAAATACTAAAACTCCTCGAGGATTACACCAATGAGGGGTCGGGGTGGAGGATGAGGCGGGTTGTCGCGCTAGACCTCGGCGTTGCAAGATATAAGCCTTTCCGAGGTAAGAGCTACTTTCCCACACCAAAGTACATCCCCCTCGCACGGTTATTAATGTCAAGAATGAAGATAACCGCTGCTTCGAGTGGGCCATACTAAGCGCAATGTATCCAGCAGATCAAAATCCGAATCGCCCCAATAAGTATCAGGCCCACCTTCAGGAGCTAAACTTCGACGGTATAGAATTTCCAGTGAAGGTCACTGAGATTGGTAAGTTCGAACGTCAGAACCCCATGGTATCCGTATCGGTCTTCGGGTGGGATAAAGCTTTGTATCCAATCCATGTCTCAACCGAGACTAGAGTTCACAATATTGATCTTCTACTGTTGGCCAGTGGCGTAAATGAACAGAATTATCACTATGTCTGGATCAAGGATCTAGCCCGCATGGTTTATAAAAACAGCAAATTTCAAGGACGAAAGCATCCATGTCGTCGCTGCCTACACGTATTCTGTAGACAAGACTTGCTGGATGCAAATATCAAAGATTGTCAGGGCATTAGTCAGAAGCCTCAGCGGATTGAGATGCCAAAAGAGGATGAAAATATCCTCAAATTCCAGAATCACCACAAACAGATGCGCATTCCGTATATCATTTACGCAGACTTCGAGGCTCTAAACATACCAATCGAAGGTGCAGTCATGAACCCCAACGAGAGCAACACTAGACAGATAGCTGAGCAGAAACCATGTAGTTTTGGTTATATAGTAGTTCGATGCGACGGTCGCACGAAGAAACCAGTTTTCTACCGGGGGGAAAACGCCGTGCCAAAGTTCCTGCAACGACTACAAGGCGAGCTAGCCACTATCAAACAAAGGCTGGCCACCCCAGCTAAGATGGTTATGTCAGCGGCCGATCGCCAATCATTCCGCGAGGCTAAAGAATGTCATATCTGCGGAGAAGCGCTCGAAGAGGATAGAGTTCGCGACCACTGTCACATTACCAGTAAGTACCTAGGTGCTGCTCACAACGCCTGCAACCTCAAACTTCGAATATATCCCGATAAGTGTAAGGTACCGGTGGTCTTCCACAATCTGCGAGGCTATGACAGCCACCTCATAATGCAAGCGATAGGTAGCTGTGAGGCCGCACAGGATGAGGAAACTGAAATTAACTGTATTCCAAATAATATGGAGAAATACATGACATTTAACATTGGACAACTACAGTTCATTGATAGTCTCCAGTTTCTAAACAGCTCGTTGGATAAATTATCGGGAAATCTGTCGCTAGAGGATCTGAAAGTCACAACTGCGTATATAAACGAAAATTTCGCTCATAACGAAAGGTTAAAATTAGATCTGTTGAGACGAAAGGGCGTTTATTGTTACGAATACATCCACGATTACCACCGCTTCGAAGAAGACCGACTTCCACCCATAGAAGCGTTCTACAGCAGGCTCTCACGAGAGAACATTTCTGATGAGGATTATCAACACGCCCAACGAGTATGGAACGAATTCGACTGTAAAACTCTGGGCGACTATCACGACCTGTATCTCCGCACGGATGTACTTCTACTAGCCGATGCATTCGAGACCTTCAGAAACACATCGATGTATCACTACAGTCTGGACCCGGCTAACTACTTCAGCCTACCAGGAATGGCCTGGGACGCTTTGCTGAAAAAGACGAAGATCGAACTCGAACTTTTAACCGATATAGACATGCATTTGTTCGTAGAGAAAGGTCTCAGAGGTGGAATCTCGATGGTATCTAAGCGCTTCGCAAAAGCCAACAACCCGCAATGCCCAGATCACGATACCACGAAGCCAGAAAACTGGATCATGTATCTCGACGCTAATAACCTGTACGGCTGGGCGATGCAACAGCCATTACCAGTTGGAGCATTCAGCTGGGAAAGTCCAACTCTCGACGAAGAGTTGGAAACTCCAGACGACGCGCCTGAAGGCTTCCTGCTCGAAGTCGATCTTGAGTACCCGGAGTACCTCCACGAATCACATAGCGACTATCCCCTAGCACCGGAGACCCTGACAGTCCAAGAGGAGTGGTTTAGCGACTATCAGAATGTGCTTATGAACGAGTTGGGAGGCAAGTTCACAAAGCATGTGAAGTTAGTTCCAAGCCTACGACTTAAGGAGCGGTATGTGGTCCATTATAGAAATCTTAAACTATACCACTCGTTGGGCCTACGAGTTGCTAAAATTCATCGTGCCATTAAGTTTAGACAGGAGGCGTGGATGGCTCCATACATCGGGATGAATACAAAATTGAGGGCGAAGGCAACGTCGGAATTTGAGAAGGATTTCTTCAAGCTGGCTAATAATGCGGTCTTTGGAAAAACCATGGAAAATCTTAGAAAAAGAATCAGGGTCAACCTGGTACCGACCTCAAAAGTTGACAAACTTCGTAAACTAATTGCGGACCCGGCCTACATATCGCACAAAATCTTCAACGACCAACTCGCCGCGATTCACAGTTTGAAGAACAAGCTCAAGTTAAACAGACCTGTATATGTCGGCCAGGCTGTCCTCGACCTCAGCAAGCATCTGATGTACGACTTCTGGTACAACGATGTGAAAAACGAGTACGGCAACAATGCTCAACTCTTATATACAGACACTGACAGCCTCTTATTTCAGGTGGAAACTCCGAACGCCTATGCCGATATGCGGAATAAAAAACACCTATACGACCTCTCCGAGTTTCCTAGAGACAGCCCATATTACGACGTCGAGAACAAGAAAGTCGTGGGCAAGTTCAAGGATGAATGTAACGGAGTCGCCATCGCGGAATTCGTAGGATTGCGTCCGAAGATGTACTCGATCTTAAAATCGGGCGGTTCAGAAATCAGGAAAGCAAAAGGCGTTCAGAGAGCAGTTGTGAAGAAGGATCTGCACCACGAGCTATACAAGGAATGCCTGTTCGAACGAGAAGAAATGCGGCACACACAAGTCGTGATTAGAAGCCATGACCACCAGATCGGAGTGTACGAGCAGAATAAGATCAGCCTCTCTCCATTAGACACAAAAAAGTGGATATCTCCGGACGGAATAACAACGCTGGCATATGGGCACTACAAAATCAACGACGGTTGAGTATTCTATCGGGGGGTAACTCAGTGCCCATAGGAACCAGAAGCAGCTCCTCACGGACAAAACCGCGGCCAGGCCCATCAACTAGATGGTATAAAGCCGGTTGCTCAGCCTGCCGAACAACATCCAAAATAGCGTGGATGGTGAGCGACCAGTTTGGGTCGGTGGCGCGTTTGCTTCCACCCTCAAGCTCGCCGGGAGCGTACAAATATCGAACGAGAACGTCGTGCCCGAGAACACGCTCATCCAAGCCCCACAAACGAGTTTTCATTTCTGAATGAGAAGGCTTCTGTGTCACTTTAGGAGCTTTCATCGCTTCAACCGGCTTTTTGTCAAGCAAACGCGTCGGCTCATCGTTTAGTGCAGCCACAACTTCGGCCAATCGTCGAACCCATTCCACTGATCGTTCGGATGACGACCTTGCAGCCAGGAGCAATTCCTGAGCGTATTGAGCGCCGAAAAGTCGCTCGGCCAGTGTTCGGTTGAAACGTTCAACGATGCCCTGTTGGCGATGATTTGCGGCCTGTCCGCGTCTTACAAGAACGTCGTGCTTCGTCAGCAACGGCGTGAAAACACCCATAAATTCGCGTCCAGGATCGACCTGAAAAAGTCGAGGCCAAGTTAGTGGGCCGCGCTTGTAGATCCGGCTTAAAGCAGCGGCAACTTCAGCCGCACTTTTATCAATCAACGGTTCAGCTTCTTTGTATCTTGAAGCAACATCTACAACAGTGAGAGCGTATTTATAAGTCTTGCGACCTACTTTATCGTGAGGTAAAAACAAGAGATCGGCTTGGTGTACGGCGTTTGGCCGATTTTCCTCAAACTTTGGACGCGGTATGCGGCGTGGAACGGGAAGATAAATCTGCCACACAGCTTGTTTCTTCAACCAATCGCGAGCCTCGGCCTCGGAAACTTTGGCGGCTGAGGCTAGTTTCTTCACCGCAGCCTTACCTCGCCAGTAACCTCTAGGGCTGTAATAGACGGCTGAAAGGTGCTTAGACATTTCAGTAATACTATATATTACAAACAGGTAAACACATACACAAATGATTTTCATTTGCGTTTTCGCTGGCTCGTTCTGACACCCATCCCCAGCCTCGACTTCGCTGACATAATGGCCGATACAAGCCGGGCATCTTTCTTCTCATAATCCGGAGTTTCATCGGTGAGTGCGATCTTAGACGCGGCTGCAGCGAGGATGTCATCTGCGTGGTTACGCCCTGGGGTATCTTTATGAACTGCGTAAGCCACATCGTGGTGGAGGCATGCACGGTCGAGCTGATTAACACCGTGGTATCGCTGTGACAGCCGTTTGTCGAGTTTTGTGAATGGTCCACAGTAAGAGTACTTTCCCGTATTCTGGAAAGAACCTCCCGGATTATCTTCCGAAGACATACCGGATGGAAGGCTCATATGCATTTCTGGAAGAGGTAGAGCGTTCAGGGCCCTATTCAGTAGAGAACCACCAGTCTTTCGCGCTTTCGAAGGCAAAAACTGGCTCTTCTTTGCACCGCAGACGGCACAGGTTCCCTTCTTGGCTGGCCGACCGTTTCGTAACTCGACGATTGTTTCATTTGAAGTCTCAGTATGTTTCTTACATCGTAGGCAATACATTGTTTTCGTTGAATACAATCATAACTCGTTGTCTCTATATGGAAATAACAAATTTCGATCTCGAAGCCGACGATGGAAAAAAACACCACCATTGGTTGTTGCATCCAGTATACGGTGTATAATCTGTGGGCCTAGCGGATGTGGGAAAACAAACCTACTGCTCAACCTCCTTCTGAAGAAGGGGTATCTACGTTTTGACCGGCTGTATCTATACTCGAAGTCTCTTGGACAGGAAAAATATCAGTTTCTTCGGGACTGGTTAACAGAACTCGAAAAAGTTGCCGGGAAGGAAGTGGCTTCCTTTCACTCTTGCTCAGATGAAATAGTTCCAGTTGAATCATTAAATAAGAATGCCAGAAGCCTTTTAGTTTTCGATGACGTCATGCTTGAAAAACAGTCGCCCATCGAAAGGTATTTCACTATGGGTCGACACGGTGGCGCGGACTGCTTCTACTTAACTCAAAATTACTTCCGCATTCCCAAGCAAGCGATCCGTGACAATGCCAATCTTATCGTCCTCTTCAACCAAGACAGTAAAAATTTGCGAGCCATTCACGATACGTTCGTGGGCGGCGACATGTCTTTCGATGAGTTCCGTGCGTTCTTCAGCGAGTGTGCTGCCCAGCCATATGGATTCGCAGTCATAGATTTGACGTCTAAAGTGTACGATGGAAAATATCGTTGCGGGTTCGATCGCTTCTATAAGCCCAAGGCAAGTATTTAAAGAGACGATATAGGCAACATATAGCCGACATACAATTTCGATGTGGACAAAGGTTTCTTCTAAACAGGAGCGAGACGCGTTAACTCAGGATTATTTAGCTCGCAGAAATCGATTGAGACAGCGTTTCGTGGATGAGAAGCTCGGTGAAGCCAACCTTCAGTACGATGCGGCAAAGCTTTTCAAACCAATCGCCACAGCCACGGCTGAATCCCAGGCGGCTACGTCTAAGGAGCTGCAGAAAGTTACCAGCGCTTTACAGGATTTGCCAGCACAGATTTCAGAGTCCGCATTGTTAGTCGACCCAAACAAATATCTCAACGTCGAGGCAATCATAAGGCACGGTTTCAAACCTCCGAGCGAGCTCGATCTAGCCGACAAGGCAGGTGCTGAAAAGATAATCAGCGAAGTAAATCACTATAACCGCCACACCCTGGGCAAAGAGAAAAGAAAAGCCAATAAGCAAGGATACGAAGAAAAGGTAGATGCGGTGACTGCAGATATCGAAGCCCTAAGGGAATATAAAAAGCGAATTCATACACTGCTAGCGGGCCACAGCCTCATCAAAAAGGGAAAGGGTTTCAGTGTCCCAGCTGTTCCTCTGAAATTACAAGGTAACGCCTTGGGTGAGCTCTCCGTCGACCCCGTCGCGCTGTCTGCTGGTAGACTAAGAGTGTTTAAAGGTGGGAACCTCGTGCTCGAAGCTCCTGCCGATGAGTCATTGTTCAGCCTGTTAACGAAACGCTTCGTTAAGACTAAGCAATATTCGCCTCAGGCAATTGAAACTTTCAAAAAGCTCGTACAGATGTCTGGTCTGCCTATTCATGGCCGGAAAAGTAAAAAGTTCCAGCTGATTCGAGGCGGCGCGGTGCAATTTTACAACGATCCAAACGCCCTGGTAGAGAGGTTGCAGCTTTTGGTGGCCTCTAGGGCCGCGGGAAACACAGGTCTCGGCAACGAAATCTCCGCCATTCTTGATGAGTTACTGCGTTCCGGTGCGATCTCGAAAGAGCTGGCACTCGAATTGAATAGAAACATGCTCATAAAATAAAGTACACAAGATGGAACGCTCGGAGAAACTGCTCGAAGAAATTCGAGACCTTTTGCAGCCTAAGGAAAATTTTAGTATAGTTGTTTCCTCAGATACTACAGGGTGGACCACGGCTTTCTCACCACCACTGTACCTGGATCCAAAAAGACGCTTTGAGCTTGCTTTAGTCAATCTTGAAACTTATAACTCGATCCCGAACATAGACAGTACAAATAACAAGTTCGTCTACAGCTCCGACAATGGTGTGACGTGGAAGACGATCATTTTGCCCGACGGAAGCTACGAGATCGCACAGATTAATGATGAAATCGGTAGGCAGTTAGAAAAGCAAAATTCTCCGACGGGTGTGACACCACTCGGCTTTAATTCTCCTATTACCATAGGAGCTAACGCATCTACCCTTCGCGCCTTCATAAAAATTACGAATGCCTTATATAAGGTAAATATGGCACAATCTACTATCAGGCAAATGCTCGGTTTTAACTCTCAGAGGCTTGGTAGTGGTTATAAAGAGGGAGAAAAACCAGTCGATATTCTCCGCGTGGACACAATCCTGGTAAATTGTGACATTATCTCTGGATCGTATCGAAATGGTAGCCAGCTGCCAGTTATCTACAGTTTTTTCCCGGATGTGTCGCCCGGCTACAAGGTAATCGAGTCTCCGAAAAATCTGGTGTACCTACCAGTTGCACCGGCTGGCAACGTACAGGGCATTCGTGTGTGGCTGACCGACCAGAATGGTGAACAATTAAACCTCCGCGGTGAGACAGTAACTATAAGGTTTCACATCCGCAGTGCGTAAATGTTCACACTTAAATATTCTAATGTTGGTTCTTGGAATTAAAAAGCGGCGTCGTGTCGTGGGTGGTGGACTTTTCGACTGGATACCCAAAATCGCGGGCTTGCTAGGACGTGCCGGATCCTTCATTTCGGCTAATAAAGGTGTAATAACAAACGTTGCCGATGTAGTTGGTAATGTTGTGAAAGCTGGGGCCACAACGGCGTCTGCCGTCAGGCAAATCGTTGATGCCGTGAAAGCGAGACGCGCTGTTGCCGGCGCAAAAGTACCAGTAGCGGTTCCCGCACCTTTGGAGAAGGCGCTCAGCGACAAGAGCATCGAGTACTTGAAACAACTGGATGTGAGTCCGCCACCCGTTGTTCCGACAATGGCTGACATAAACAGCCGCATTGCTGGATCTGGTTTCAAGACTATAAAGCCGAGTCGTGGTGGTAGGGGTCTGTTTCTCGCAAAATAAAAAAATTCTGACTAATTCACAAAACGCAATTTAAAAAATGTTTAACTCACCACATATGAAATTCATTTACAGCATGATTAATAATTGAAGCTTGAACTTTTCTACTTATAATAATGGCGGCATTTGACGTTCCGAGTGAAATGTTGGACATCGCTTCGGCGGTGCCTGATGACAATAGCATTGAATCGTTTGAATACCGCGAGTATGAGTCACAAAATCCCGCGGCTATCAACAATGGCCAGGCCATACAGATAGACATCCAGAACCAAGACATTTTCACACAGCCTTCCAAGAGCTACCTTCTTGTGGAGGGCAGGCTTACATCAACTGGCGCCGCTTACATCGCAGACTCTCTGGTGTCATTCATCAACAACGCCATCCCGTACATGTTTTCTCAGATTCGATACTTGGCTAACAACACCGAGATAGAGAATGTCATGTCTCCTGGGCAAGCCACTACGATGAAAGGCATGCTGGTATACGGCGATGATTTTTCCAAAGGCGAAGGTTTAAACATGTGTTGGCAAAAGGACACGACCGCGGCGGCGGCGGCTCTGAATCTCGGCTTTGAGAACCGTCGACTGATGATCATTGGAAAACCCGTCCCTATTGGAACGTTCTCATTCATCGTTCCCTTAAGACATCTATTCGGTTTTTGCGATGATTATCACAAGGTCGTATACGGGATTAAACACTCCTTACTGCTGAGCCGGCAGGGGGATGCAGACGCGATCTTCAAGGAAGCCGCTGCGACCAATGGCCAGATCACGCTGACTAAACTCTCCTGGTTCATGCCGCATATAATACCCGCTTTGGAGTATAAAAGCATGCTTATGAAGCAGATTGAAGCCAAGGTTAAGGTACCTGTAGCATTCCGCGCCATGCAATGCGACAACATTGCGGTGCCACGAGCGACGACTTTTTCCTGGCGTTTGAGCGTTAAGTCGGGCACGGAAAAACCGCGGTGGATTCTTGTTGCTTTTCAGACTGGAAGGAATGCACATCAAGGCCAGAATCCTGCACTGTTTGACCATGCACAGGTTCGCAACATTTTCGCTATGCTCAACAGTAGGGTGGTTCTGACTTTCATGGGAAAAAATAAAAATTGTTTTTTCTTGACTTTCCGCTTTTAGTTGTGTTCCACTGAATATAAAAGAAATTTGTGCAAAGTTATAAAACATTATCTTGTCATTTAGGGGTAGCTCAATAACATTTAAATTTGACATAAAGGTATTTTAAAAGAAATTTTTCCATTATCCATTATTTTTAATATTTTCTTTACCTAATGAAACAACAACGTTTAATTGTTGTTATTATTAAGTGAACAAACTGTTAAAGTAGTAGTTCTAAATAATTTCAATTAATTAGTATGACTTTATGTTATTATAGGCCCCAATGGCTCACAAATCATTTGCTGAAGTTTATTTTGACTTAAGCATTTCTTTCTTGCATTCTGGAAAGTTGCTTATGTTATCATGCACTACTTGAAACAGATATTGTTTCTGGTTTTCTTTGCAATTATGGAATTGTACTCTTCAGTCAAAGCAACTCCTCTTTCAGCATTGTCATTTACAACTTGTAGATGATGAATAATTTCTGAGGCAACTTTATAATCATCTTGAAGTTCCCATGTTTCAGGATCGCTTTTCAGGAAATCACTAGAGATTCTTTGCCAGTCAAAAAATAGCATGGAGTTCATTGTATGTTCATTGTATGTTCATTGTATGTTCATGACCACAGATTTCTGAACATTTACCTACATTCTCTTAGGAGGATCATCTTGGCCTGGTCGCTCATGTAAAGCTTTCACCATTGCTCGTTTGGACTTGGCTGTCAATGCCAAATAAAAAAATGCCAAAGCCACGAGCTCCTCACTAAGGTACCACAGATGACCTGCAAATTTATTGCTGGCTACATTGGAGAGAGCAGGATTTTCTTGTTGATAGCTAACGAGAGTTTTCAGTAAGCATAAATCATTCCAGCAACAATTTAGCAATAGTGGCTGCCTGTGCTTCTCCTGTGCCAGAATGTAGCTTGGTAACTTCAAGAAGTTGGCTTTCCCCAACATCAGATAAAATGACAGGTAGACGGTCAACCAAATGTTTGCCTCTGAGATCCGGAAGGAATTATCATCCAAGTGCACAACCAGTGTAGATGATGTAGTTGTTTTAAATATATCTTATAATTTCTTAGCAGTTTCTTCTCGATATTGTTCTCGTTCTCTATGTATTGAAGAACGGCTGATTTTCAACTCGTCTACATTGTGGCCTAGACTCTGAGCTGCAGCTGCTAACACGTATGTTGCCTCCCTGTCACTTAACTTTGTCCTGTCCAAAGCTGCTGCCAGTCTTGGTGTCACAATATTGGTTGTTAGTGGCTTTTTTTAAAGGAGTTTTCCCTTTCACTAAATTTACATTTTGACTGCCACCATCTTTGCATTCTTCAGTTGAATCATCACTACTAGAGGTTTCAAGAATAATTCTCTCATTTTTGGCTACCAAATATTGATCTTCTTTCTGCTTTCTCTCCATGCTTGATCTTTCCCTGTTAGTTGCCCTCATTTCTTTTGAAGTAAGTACCATATCAACTGGTCCCATACAGCAACGGCGACCTCTTTCTCTTTGGGCAAGCAGACACTCTTTATCCTCTTAGATTTCGATTATGTTTAAGGCATCCAAGTGAGCAATGTCAAATAAATTATCTAAGGCATCAACAAATTCTGTTTAATTTTTTTCCTGTTAACATTTTTCTTTAATTTTATCCCCAAAAAATTACTAATCGTAACTGCAATCGTAAAACTGAAACTCTATCTTTTGGATCCACAGCAATTAGGCTATGTTAGACAAGCTCTGACTTCAACCTCACTGAGCTACCTCTAAATATTGCTCAAATTAGCTCATATTTGGCCAGATTTATTTTAATATGAACTAGAACAAGATAATAAGCGGAAATAATCACATTTCAAAATTTCAGATTTCAGAACCACCCTACAGTCAACAGCGATCGATACCCGGTGGTTGACATGAATCTCGACTTCACCAAGAGGGCAACTTCTCGCGCTTACAAGGCCCTACGTGACTTCAAGGAAGAATATTGCGGCATAGACGCGCGTGAGTCGTCATGCCAAGTTACACCAATCGACTTTGTAGATATGTTTCCGATCTTCGTCCTAGACGTGCGCAGGCAATCGGAACGACTAAAAACCTCTGTACAGGACATACAAATCAAGGTGGACTTTAACGAAGTGGTACCAAATAATACGGTAGCCTATGCAGTCCTGATCAGCGACCGACTTCTGAACTTTGAATCGGATGGCAGCAAATTCAACGTCGTCTACTGATTCCCATAATCACATTTAGAAAAATGGCCCCCTTCTAGATATATTTTTTGCAAAAATGAAAACTGAATACGTTGCGTTCGGCCTTTCACTGACCGAAGGGCAAAAGCAAACATTGGCTAAAGCTGCGCGCGCCGGCACTGGCGCCACGATCCGGCTCACTCATGGCCAGCTTCGCGGAAACGATAAGCTAGCGCTCACAAAAGTTCAAGCCGCCCGAATAGTGAAGAAGATTTCGGAATGCGTTGGCATGGAGCTCAGATTCACCAAAACGCAATTGAAAAAGATGACAAAATCAGGCGGATTTCTTCCACTACTGGCTCTCCTCCCACTGATTTTTGGTGGGTTATCCGCGGCGGGTGCCGTGGCTGGTGGGACCGCTGGGGTAGTAAAGGCTGTGCAAAGCAAACAGGCCAGCGACGCTGCACTGGCGGAGGCGGCGCGTCACAATCGCGAACTCGAGGCCCAGGTCCGCGGGACTGGTTTATATCTCGGGCGTGAGACTCGTTGTGGTTGTTGCCCAATGTGTAAAGGATCGGGTCTCTACATCGGACAAAAAAAAACTAAAACCTCTTAGCAACTTCGATATAGAGAAAGTTGCCGGGGCGCTGCCGCATTTCCGCGGTGTTTTCATGCGAGATGGTCTGCCCGCCGTGGCTCGTGAGAAGGAGTGTGGAGTTGTTAATTTAGATTCTGGTTCGGGCGATGGTACTCACTGGGTTGCCTATTGGATAGATGGACCTACAGCCGTCTATTTTGACAGTTATGGGCTGGATCCGCCTCTCGAAATTTCTCGATATTTAAACCGTTCCATAAGAACTCAAACGTTTCAGCTGCAGGGGCCCGATGATGTGGTATGTGGTCATCTCTGTCTGCTCGTGCTAAGAGAGCTCGCTGCCGGAAAGAATTTTGAAGACATCGTGCTTGACCTATGTTAGACTTCCGTCACCATTTTTGTATATAAAAATGCCGGTTGATAAATTTGGAAGAGACGGTGGAGGTGGGGTGGGAGGGGGGCAGATAAGCGCCACTGGGCTCGTCCACAAGGCTGGTGATACCATGTTGGGATTCTATCGGCTGGAGGTTTTCGGCTGACAAACGTAGGGACGCCCACGATGGACACGGACGCCGCGACAAAAGCCTCTGGAGACATCGTAGATCAGGACAACCTACAAATCACCGGTGGAACGATGTCTGGCGTTCTAAAAATGGGTGGTCACAAAGTTACCGGGCTGCCCACAGACGCAGAAGCGTCTGAAAGCGACGCAGCGAGCTGGGCACAAGTGGTAAGATACGCGAACCAGAAGGCGACCGCGGCCGAAAATCATGCAGACCAAAAGGTTATCGATGCCAGGCAGTACACGGACGAGAAGAATGCGGGGCTGAGAGATTCCGTTAGGCAGTATGCAGATGACAAGGACCTTATTGTTAAAAGTTATGTTAACGAGCAAAGTGTTATCGTCAGGAATGCGTGCGTGCTCAAATATGGCGGCGTAATGACTGGAAGTTTAGTTATGGGTGGCCACCGAGTTACTGGGCTCCCAACAGAAATTTCAGGATCCGATAGCGACGCAGCGAGTTGGAAACAAGTGTCAACAGCGGTCGCTGGCGCTCTAGTAAAACTCGATAGAGCACCCACGGAGTCGTTGCATGTGGTGAATAAGCGGTATGTAGATTCTCGCGACGCTTCTTACAGACAGTACGTGGATGAGAAGGTCACCACCGCTAGAAGATATGTGGACGAGAAGCATGCTATCGTAAGAGGCGGGCATGTGCTCAAAAGCGGCGATTCTATGACTGGTGATTTGACCATGGGTGGTAAAAGAGTGACTGGGCTGCCAACAGAAATTCCAGGATCTGATAGCGACGCCGCGAGTTCGAAACAGGTGACGCAGCTGATCAGCAACGCCACTAAGAATAATGATACGGCGCCGGCGGGACCAAAGTACTTGACTAACAAACGGTATGTGGACGCGAAAAACGCTGAGATTGGAGCTTCAGTTAGACTCTATGCGGACCAGAAAGCTGAAGCTGCTAAGAGGTACGCCAACGAGCAAGATGTTATCGTTAGGAGCGCATGCGTGCTTAAAGCTGGTGATGCAATGACTGGTGATTTAATCATGGGCGGTAAAAGAGTTACCGGGCTCCCTACGAGCGCAGCAACGTCCGAAAGCGACGCGGCGAGTATGGCACAAGTATCGAAGCTGATCGCCGACAACATGACAAAGAGTGATAGAGTACCAACAGAACCGTTGCATGTGGCAAATAAACGATACGTTGACGTGAAAAATGCTGATATTGGGGCTTCCGTTAGACTCTATGCGGACCAGAAAGCTGAAGCTGCTAAGAGGTACGCCAACGAGCAAGATGTTATCGTTAGGAGCGCATGCGTGCTTAAAGCTGGTGATGCAATGACTGGTGATTTAATCATGGGCGGTAAAAGAGTTACCGGGCTCCCTACGAGCGCAGCAACGTCCGAAAGCGACGCGGCGAGTATGGCACAAGTATCGAAGCTGATCGCCGACAACATGACAAAGAGTGATAGAGTACCAACAGAACCGTTGCATGTGGCAAATAAACGATACGTTGACGTGAAAAATGCTGATATTGGGGCTTCCGTTAGACTCTATGCGGACCAGAAAGCTGACGCCGCTAAGAGATATGCCAACGAGCAAGATGTTATCGTTAGGAGCGCATGCGTGTTCAAATCCGGCAGTACCATGACCGGTGATCTGGCTATGGGTGGCAAAAGAGTGACTGGACTCCCAACAGAAATTTCAGGATCCGATAGCGACGCTGTGAGTTTTAAACAAGTGACGCGGCTGATCACCATCGCCACTACGAATAATGATACGGCGCCCTCGGGACCATGGTACCTGACTAACAAGCGGTATGTAGACAGTGAGATAGCTAATGAAAGGCGATACGCGACGAACATCAAGATTCTCAACTACAGTGGCCACATTCCGCCCCTATCCAGAAACGTTTCCGAAACGGGTTTTATTGCCTCAGCCAACGAATCTTTACCCACTAACCCGCCTCATATGGCATTCAACTCGGGTGTGAGAGGTGAGTGGAAGACGGCGTCCACATCGAGAGGAGATAGTGGGGCTAGTGGGACTTGGTTACAGATTGAATGCCCGACGACTGTGCAAGCATGGAAGGTTAGTCTGGCTGGGGGATCTAGTCCTACTGCACCACGTATCACGTCCTGGACATTCGAAGGAATTCAACCCACCGGTCCTGGAGTAGGAATGGCACTCAGTGGTCTCATTTTCTCCACTGCCACTTTGACTAATTCTGCACAAGAGTTCACCTTCACTAATGAAGGAGTATACAAAGGAATCAGGTTGATGGTCTTGGCCACCAGCCCACCACGAGCTGCTTTTGGAATATCCCACTTTCAGATCTATACATATTTTAGACACGGGGGACAGTCAGTAGTATAGAAAAGTATGGCTGACACGCACTATAAGATTCGGGGGTATCTCCGTCAACACGGAGAAATAGACATGTGCAAATACAGCATAGACAGTCTAGGTGATGTAGGCCACTGGGGGTACGACATCCCGAAGCCCACCGCAGAGCTATTGACCGCGGTGCCTCAACAGCACATCGACTTCGTGTCTGACGATAACCACAGCCGCGATATCTATACGGCGGCCGGAACTGTAACCACGAGTGCGTGGCAAACTCTTCCATTGACCGCTGCGCGTTTTCCGTGTATAAGTTTGCAAACCACCAATGAGGGGGTTTCGTTAGAGGGCGGGTTCTGGAAGCTTACAGTCTTTGGTGTTTGCGGTGGTGATGCAACAGTTCGCGTTATAGCACCGGCAACTGCTGGTGGTAGCATCGATCGTACAGTCGATATTTCAAGTGGGCAATTTGATGTAGCTAGGGCAATATTCATTCCAGGACAAACGAGTTTTAGAATTGAAGGCAAAAAGAGAGGCATTGAAAGTACTTCATCTATCGACTTAAACATAACGTTACTGATAGAGCAACTATAAAAACCATGTCTTTGTACCCAACGCTTACGGAGTCAAGAATTTTGTCAGACACAACGTCGCAAACATTTCGCTTGCAGAAGATCGGCGAAATAGAAGCCTTCCTGAGGTCAGAGGCGATAAGTCGAGGACAACTGTGCAAAAAGTATAAGAGGGTTGTGGATGTTGCTAATGGGGCCTCGGCCGGCCTTGCTATGGTGAGTCTTGGAACTGGGGTGGGTGGGGCAGCTATGTTAGCCACTGGTATTGGTTTTATTCCTGGTATTGTTGTGGAGAGTTTAGCCATAGCGACGAGTTTTCTGGATATTATTGGAAATGTTATTAGTAGAAGTTTTGTTGCTAAAGCTTCAAAACACGACGAAATTTGTATTTTGGCGGAAAGTAAATTAAACACAGTTCATGACCATATTTCTCGGGCGTTGGAGGACACGGCTATTAGCGATGAAGAGTATAAGCTTATTCTGGGAGAGGAGGAGAAATATAGAACGATGAAACGTGATATACAAAGCAAGAATGGAAAAAAAGAGTTGCCGAGTCAAAGCAAAGACCAGATGGTGGCAGAACTAATCAAGAAACTAACCAGCGCTGGGACTTCCCCGCGAACCTCAACATAAAAGTTTTTATCTATAGTGTCTGTGGTAGTGAGTCTGTTGTTGTTCCCAGTGCGCCACCGCCGTATCACGAAAGCGGATGATTATATAATAAAATGCTACTAAGGCCTTAATGGGTCATAATTTTGGGGTGGCCCCAAACGCACTTTATCCATCTACTGTTTTTTAGTGCTGAAAGCCCCATTATACATGTACTTTTCTAAAAAGGTGATGATTATAATTGAAATCGATATAATCGTCGTGTATTATAGTAAATCTTAATACAGTTCATGCTAGCATATCGAAAGCGTGCCGGACCGGTTGGATGGAATAAAATTTAAGGATTTTTTCCGCCAAAAAAAAATCGATATTATGATTATAATATAGTCATCGTTGTCAGCATCATCATTATCATTATCATCATCATCATCGATGTGGCTGTCAGCTTCGGTCTAATGAGACCTAATAACGCGGACCACGTCGGGAACGTCGCCACATGTCGGTCCACATCGCGTGTGTTGGCCAAAGAGAGGTTTTTCCTATTCAGGTTTTTTTATGACGCACCAACCTGTTGGACAATTGTAGGTGAGCAACTTGTCCATAGTCGCTACGCAGTGGCTTGAGGTACATTCGAACCTGCAACCCTCCAGTTACATGGCACTGAACATACCACTACAGAACTGCGTCCCACAAATATATTATTTTCCCTCATCATTCATCCGGGCTTGGGACTGGCACTGCCAATCTCCTAGCAACGGCTGATTTATTTAGTTTTTACAGTACTCTTCTTTCCCTTCAGGCTCGAATTAATCCCTCTTTGGAGAGGGGTCAGCCACTCGGATCCTTCTCTTCCACTTGTTTATGAAGATCAATAGAAGATTTTGGAGCAAAGTTTCACAACCGGATGCCCTTCCTGACGTCAACCCCTTTCGGTTTGGAACCTAGCCTTTGGTGCAAGCACCTACTCGCAAGGCAGCGAGGGCTTCAGGCTTATTTAAAGGCGGCCTGTACTCGCCTTGTCACATGACCGTCATAGAGCATCTGCAGCTTTTATCATAGGATGCGGTGCCACCCACATCCCATACCGCGCCCTGATAGCCTTGCCACTGTTGGCCCGCGACTGCTTATTCGACAGGGTATACCTGCTTATTTCGCAGCTGGCCTCTATATCCACAAATATATTATTTTTCCCTCATCATTTTCCCAGGCTTGGGACTGGCACTGTCTAATCCTAACAGCGGCTGATTTAGTTTTTTTTGTTTTCTTAAATGAATAGCTATCTAATTTTTTTACTTATTTTTTTTGAAAATAAAAAATATAACAGGTTGGTGTTCATTACCTGAAATCTAAAACCCAACAGTGTGGGTTAATCATCGCTTCCATTATTCGCGGCCTCTGTCAAGATTCTCGCGTCCTCTTCAATGGTCTGAAGATTAATCTGCTCAGAAAGCAATTCCTCCGTCGCTATTCTGATTGCTTGTTGCAAACGCTGAATTTTTGCCTTCGAGCGCCTCCTTTCGCCTAATTTCTTTACAAGTAATGTTTGGCAACGCCCTCTTGAAGTGCGCCTTGCCCTCACCAGGGAACGTAGAAAATTACTTGTTTCTTCCATATTGTTATTAAAAAATCTCTCTGTTAGCTAACACACACTGCTACAAATCAAAAAATCTGAAATGCACTGATGGGACCGCCAAACCTCGCCATGACTCTCAAAACTACCAATTTTGCTCCTCCTGGGTGTGTGACCGACGGTCAGCATTCGGTTCCGACATCAATTCCTGATCCATTTGACGACCCAGCCGGGGTGCAGACCTGACGTCAGCCGAAAACCTTTAAGAAAACATGCCAGAAAACCAAGGATGACTCAGGAACTATCTTATCATCTAACTACACAGCAGACTTCAGGAGTGTAAGATATAGATTTGGCCTTAAGCGTAAAATAAGATCAAGTAAATATAAAATCTTCCTTAGTAGAAATTTAGAAACCCTAGAAAATTCCTGCATAAACAACATTTCCAGTTATAAACTGAGTAATTATGAGACCATTGTCCTAAATAAGGGACTAAATTTTGTTCATACGAACGAAAAGACCAACCATTTGAATAAAAATATAGACTTGATAGATAAATTTGAAAGAAAACTTCAAATCAAGTTGTTTTTTGATAAGAATTTAGGGACTACTAATAAGTTTGAAAAAAATAACTATTTGAAAAATGCCCAACAAAAAACCACTAAAATTGATCCTATCAAAATCTCTAGTACTTGGTATCCACCTAAGCCTAATGCCTCTATTAATGCTTTTTGTAACAGACTTAAGTACGAGATCAAAAGTATCTCCAAAAAATACAAAAACACCTCCAATATTAGTAAAAACGAACTGAAGGCCCTAAACAACCTTAGAAACAACATAAATATTGTTATAAAACCGGCAGATAAAGGGGGAGGGATTGTCATTATGAACACATCAGAATATGAAAATAAGATACTTACCCATCTACATAGTAATGCCACATATTTAAACGTCACAGAGGACACGTTGAAGGAGGAAAACTTGATCCTAAAATACTATGCATTAATAAATGAATTGAAACCTTTCTTAACGAAGAAACAGTATAACTGGCTCTATGATGTCAAGAACGAGCAAGGCAAAATCTATGGGCTCCCTAAATTACACAAAAAAGGAAATCCTATCAGACCTATAATCTCGCAGTGTAGTAGCTTAACTAACAGACTGCACACATATTTACAACAACTGCTCAAGATCGGAGAAACTCAAATTCCTAATTTAATAAAGGATACCACTGATTTCTTGAATAAAATAAAGAAATACAGCAAACAAATCAAGGAAGACACCATACTGGTTACCCTAGATGTAGAATCCCTATACACCAATATTCCTCTGGACTTAGGCATAGATTTCATAACAGAACACTACTTAAAGACATTAAAATGTTGGGAACTTTTTGAGATAGACATAAAACCCATCCCATCTGTACTCCTAAAGAAGATACTACAATTCGCTTTGAAAAACTGTTATTTTACGTTTAGTGGTGGTCTATATAAACAGATTCAAGGTTTTACAATGGGCGGCTCATCATCCGTCCAAGCAGCTAATATAGTCATGTTTAAATTTTTCGAAAAATTTAACAATACTTATCCTGACAGTATTTGGGACCACGACCGGTTTATAGACGACCTGTTCGGCATCTGGAACAAAACCCAAGAGGCACTTACTGAATATTTCAACACCCTAAATAAGTTTCACCCAAATTTCAAATTCACCCTTAATCAGTCCACCCAAGAAATACCATTTCTTGATGTCAAAATTATTAAAGTTAATAACAGCCTTCAAACATCCATTTACACTAAACCTACTGATAAAAAATTGTATTTGAATTTTTTCAGTAACCACCCCCCACACATTAAGAATTCGATACCATTTAGCCAATTTTTAAGATTGAAACGAATTGTCTCTGAGCCTTCAGACCTAGAATCCCAAGTTGTAAACATGAAAAACGCCTTTAAACTAAGGAAATACCCAGACCCCATTTTAAATCAAGCAATTCAGAAACTTAGCCATGTTGATAGAGCTTCCTTATTTGCTTATAGGAATAAAGGTAACAAAATAGATAAACCTATTCTAATACTGGTATATGAAAATAAATACGATAGGAATAATATACTTAGAAAAACACTTGATAAGCTCTGGTATGAATTTATTAGTGAAAATCCTGAACTACATCCCTGTTTCAGTAGCAAACCTATGATAGCATTTACAAATGGAAAAACTATACGCAACCTACTGATCAGCTCCAAATTCCCTGCTCCTTGGCATATAAAATCTAAAAATAAACAAACAGACAAATTAGACCGGGAAAACCTAAAGAACTTAGTAGCCCTGCTGTTAGAACACTAGTAAGGACTTGGTTTATAGCAGTATAATGCAATGTATGTATGATATTGATCATGTATAATTTGAAGGGGTAAGAATTTAGCATACAATTGTGATTGTGTATACACCTCATGATGCAGGCTGTTAATAATAGATACTTTAAATGTGTCATGTGCTGCTGTGCCAGTGACGTGTTGGATGAAAATGTGGAGCTATGGAACCAATGATGACGTGTAATAAAAATTACCTACTTGGTCACTGAATGGACTCCCCTGTCCTTGATACGAGGTCCATTTCAAGGATACGAGGTCCAGTCCTAATGATGTACTGGAATTTGGAATTTTGAGTTTTTGAAATGATGTATTACCATAATATGATAAACTATTTACTTATACTTGCATAAACACTATTGGAACGTTTTATTACCTCAACCCGACCAACAGTGTACCAGAATATTACCTTCTACATTAAGACGTAGGATAAAACCTTTGTCTGTTCCACAGTTTTTAACGAAGGCCGTTTGACACGTTGTTCGGGTTCACTGTCGTTGTCACCTCTGGTGGTGGACTTTGTTTCCCTACAGAACAAAAACAGAAATTGAACTCACCTGAGATAGTGTGTTTTAAGAACCTTTAGACATTGACACACCTACCAACCTTATATACCTATCATTTAAAATATTTAAGCTTCATTTTAATATGGTTGCGCCCTGTGGCGTGTTTCGGGATTATAGCACCATGCGCAAAATAAATAAGGGTTCCACTATAATGCGCCGTCGAGCTCGCTTTGTTATATTAGGTGTATCTTGACGTCTTGGTAGCAATGTTCCGCCATGTGACGAATTTTGTAATATAATATGGCGAAAATTTAATAATTTGTACTGATAACTAAGACTTGGATTTCTTCTTAATTAATGCGCCACCTGGCGAACTAATTATATTTTTATTACCTTACCTTATAATGTTCCCATTTTTAGAGGTTATGCTCCTACTAATACCCACTTTGGTGGCTATTATGGGCTCTAGCGCACAATTTCAGCCAAAGTGGCTGCGCTGTGGTTAACAGTGCCTCCACTCCTTGGGATTTTTCCCAAGATCTTGGAAATTGGCTGATCGTCTTGGGATCTGGGGTTTTCCATGGCAATCTGGGGATTTTTTTACTTAAGTCTACCATAAAATATAAATGTTAATATTTCATATGGAATTATAACAATAAGCATTTGTTGACTTGTTTTCGTTGAGTGACTCGTTTGCCATGTGTCTACAGCTACTGGTCGTTTACTTCTGTAGGCCCTACATTACTGACACTTATCTTGTGAAGAACATGACGTCATACTTCATCCGTACATTCCCTAGGTTCCTTATTCAATAGTTCCATACATTTTACCGCCGAGGCGGACGTTCCAAGTTTTTACGCAATTATTTAAGGAAAAGGACTTAATCGGGACAAATCGTCGTTAAATCGTAAGTTTTTAAACCGGAATTTGTCGTGGCATCGTCTGATTCTGACTCTGAGTCTGGCGACACTAACGCCGAGCCGCATAAAAAAGCAAAGGTATGGTGTAGACAACTGTTAAACGAGGAATGGCTGAAAATCGATGTATTTAAATTTTGGCAAAGGAGATAAATATGCAGCAAAATTTGGCGTTTGTTCCAAAACACTGGCTGGCGTTAGCAGGTCGACATACTGAAACACGCAGAGTCTGCCAAACACGTTAAAACCTACGAAACAAAACAGACCGACCACTCCCACAATTGACTAAGTGATTTTTTGGGATATTAGTACAATCTTGGGATTTTTAGTACAATCTTGGGATTTTTTGTAGCGAGATCTTGGGATTATAAATATGCATCAAATATCTACAGTCAAGATGCATAGCACAACCATTAACCACGGGTCTTGGGTAAATACGTACATTTTCACAGCTGATAACCGTTTTGGTTGTTATGTATGCATTATATACATGTACGCATACATACATAAATAAAGACTTGATTTTGATTGAAGATTTGATGTAGGCCTATGTATGTATATATATGTGTATATCTATAATATATGTATGTATATATGCATGTATGCATATCCTTATGTATGTATGACATTGTATGTATGTATGTATGTATGTATGTATGTATGTATGTATGTATGTATGTATGTATGCATGCATGTATGCATTGAGTATTTATATAGTACGTGTTAAGGACCTCTCAAGAGAGATGAAACGTGACTGTCGGTGATGTCTAAGTAGATGTATCTTTAGATGCTGTGGGATTCCTTTAGATGATTAACTGATTGATTGATTGATTGATTGATTGATTGGTCTTACGAAACCAACATAGCACTAGTAAATAAACACATAGAGCTTTTGAGTAGATCACTCAGAACGCTAAACCCAACTACGTGGCTATAATTATAGGCCTATCATAGAAAATTCCCAAGTCAGCGAATTTTTCAGCATGTGCATGCAGGCTAATAGCTAATCAAACTGATAAATACGTTTTAAAAAACCATTTTTTCACTACAACAGCGTTTAAAAGTAGCGAAAACGGTCATATCTGGTTATATATAGTCCTATATCTGCATGGATTACCAATATCATGCAGTCAGCGTATTCGATCCATATAGGCCTATATATATATAAATATACACACATATATAAATATATATATTCCTCTGAGTAGGTATCTTGAAGAGGCGCTGTATCAAAATTTCAGAATGAATGAATGAATATACACATATATAAATATATACCACAAGGTTAACGGCGCGGAAAAAACACCACGGAAATTCCTATTCCGCATTTATCTCATCTAAGTGTACATTCGTTTTTATTAGGCAGAAACACACATACAGGACGTAGGCTTAGGGCCTGTAATCATATTCCGTGGCTGACAGCAACGATGGCTGTTTAGGCCAATGTAGCGTTTGCCTTCGTTAAACCACGCCTATTGTTAACATCTGCTTCTTGTATAAACATCGTGGTATAATTTTGTGGTTGTCACAGTGTCTGACAAGCACTAATTATAATGTGGATGTGCTGTAAGTAAAATATTCGTTTACTTGAAATCAGGATGGTCAGCGCCTTCTGGTACAATATTGTTCTTTCAAGCCATGATAATACAGATAATATAGGCCCTATAGTCTATAGAGTCATTCTACTATAAGAGATAGTTGGCAAAAGCAACCGTTTTATCATTCAGTACATGCGCTGAGAATGATGATAATACCGTACTAATCATGATGTGATGATAATTGTGTTCGCTTTGATACTGAAGACGATGACTATGATTTTTCAATATTAATGATGATAATGAATTTGCTGTCTGATGCTGTGCACATTGGACTGCTACACTTGTAATACCCGTGGCTGTTAGTACGAGACATTAAGTCGTGGAGTTGTTGATCTGGGCCACCATGAGAAGGACGATTAAAAATACACACAAGCCCACAAAATAATGTTGATTGACATGCAAGAGGGTTGGGCTTAAAATAGTGAATCTGTAGATGACGCCTGCGCGTTATTAAAATGGGGGTACCTGATTTTAAAGGAAAAATTATCATTTTTAAAGCCACCATAGCTTCTTTGGCAGACTTAGGGCTTGGGGAGCTCTAAGCAATGATATCCAAAGGCACAGCTTCAAAGCCGATCCGTTCATAAGGGCCAGTTGGTCACGAGAAGGCTTGGATGCACTGGCTTCCACCGCTGTGATCTAAAAGCGCTACTGGACAACTACTCGTATGATATCAGAGGCAGGCATAGTAACGTGGATTGTTTATACCTCGCACAAAATTATTTCAAATTGCCAAGACAGACTATCAGAGAGAACGCAAACTTTATTTGTTTATTTCCTCAAGACAGGAAGAATGTTTCTCATATCTACAACGATCATGTAAGTACGGACATGCCTAAAGAGGAATTCGTAAACCTGTGCGAGGGGACGTGGAAACAACCGCATCAATTCGTAGTTATCGACTTATCGAGCAAAAAGAGCAGCGGTAAATATCGGAGCGGATTGGATGAATTTTACATTCCTAATTCTGAATTAAAATAATATAATATACTAGTAAAAATGGAAGCACTCCTCGAGAAGATAGCGGTGAACACAGCACAGACTGCGAGTAACACGAATCCGAAATCATCGTTTAACATTTTGGTAGACAACGAAAAGAAAAGAACCGCACGAATAAAAACGAAAAACAATCCGATAATCGAACTAGATAAAACCAAAAAGTATGAAATGGCTCTAGTCGATCTGTATACTTACTACGTGTTTCCAAATATAGACGCGACCAACAACAACTTCAGGTATTCACCGGATAATGGCGTGAGGTGGTTTAACGCAGATATTCCGGAAGGGTCCTATGAACTCACGGATATAAACGACTATGTGAAGAAAATCATGAAAGAGAACGGTCATTACGATGCTGGAAACGAAGAATATCACATTACGTTAGAATCGAACACTAATACTTTGAAGGCGGTGCTGACTATCGCGACGAATTACGAGGTCGATTTCACAACCGCGGACTCAATGAGAACCGTTCTAGGTTTCGATAGTCGTGTATACAAAGCTGGGTATAACGAATCGGAGAACACTGTGAACATAATGAACATAGACAGCTTTAGAGTAACTAGCGATATAATCGGGGGTTCGTACTCGAATGGATCAACGGTGAACGTGATATATTCGTTTTTTCCTAGCGTTGGACCTGGTTATAAGATCATCCAAATCCCAGGTAATTTAATTTATCTCCCCGTTACGATGCATACGATTTCATCGATGGAAACGAGACTTACCGACCAAAATGTAAAAATAATTAACATTAGAGGGGAAGCAATGTCGATTAAGTTTCATATTAGAGAAGTGTGAAGATTATTAAAAGTTTATTTTAGTTATATATAAAATGAATCGGTACACGGACGTATGTGTTAATATTTCAGAAGGACAAAAAACAAGATTAAACGAGCGCTTGAAGCGGGAGTCGATGGTGTTAGTATTAGACTATCTCACGATGATCTGAAGGGAGACCACGTTTTAGCTCTTACGGAAGCGCAGATTAACAAAATGAAGAAAGCTTGCCAGAACGGAAAGGGCACAACGATCAAAATGAGCAAAACGCAACTAGAGTATAATAAGAAAGTCGAAGGTGGTTTTATCGGAGCTCTTTTACCATTTCTAGCTACTGCTGGAAAATTTCTTCTTTCTAGCGTACTGCTTAGTTTAGCATAAGGCGCTTTAAGCGGATTAGGTTGTGCGGCTACTTCGAAACTTGTTGATAAAGTAAGCGGATCGGGAGTATTGTACGTTAAAAGAGGTGGCCTGGCTTGTAATGTAAGACCGGACGGAAATGGGTTGTATCTATCTCCGTGGTCGAAAGGTAGTGCGATGGGAATGGGATTGTATATGAAAACAGGTAGTGGGTTGTATGTGAAAACAGGTAGCGGGCTTATACTAGGCCCTAATACACCTTTCCAAAATATTCCCATTCTCGGTATGTTGCTTTAAAAACTAATCCTCGTATAAATAAAATGTCGGGATTCAACTGGCCTATCCATAAATTTATAACGAAACCCACTCGTCAGATCGAAGTTAGAACCGAAAGAGGTGCGTTGGACAC
Source organism: Allolobophora icterica (assembly GCA_963556255.1). Lineage (NCBI taxonomy): Eukaryota > Metazoa > Annelida > Clitellata > Crassiclitellata > Lumbricidae > Allolobophora > Allolobophora icterica. Next base: position 45,710,867 of record OY744613.1, on the reverse strand, counting down.
TGAAAAAAGTGATGTATAAGCCCTACAGACAACTAGGTGGACTAAGATGGGATAAATTTTTACACAACAACTGATAACGATTCAACCTAGAGAAACAGCGCCACGCTAGGACTCACCTTGTCACCTTGTGCTGTCAGCTCGTGGAGCTCTAGCGATCGTCCTGGTGAACACACTCCACCGTCTCCTATTCGATGACAAGTCTCTCAATTCCGCCAAATTCATGCCAGTTACATCTTGTATCTCATCCATCCATCTCCTCCTATCTGGTCTTCATATATGAAGACAAGTCTCTCAATTCCGCCAAATTCATGCCAGTTACATCTTGTATCTCATCCATCCATCTCCTCCTTGGGCGACCCAGTCTTCTCCTCCCCTCACCGCACGCCAGCATCATTTCCTCCTCCAGACCATCAGATCGCATAACATATCCAAAGAACCTTAGCTTCATTCTTGTCGCAGTTTGTTTTAACGACTCTTCATTCTCAACTCCAATCTCCTCTCGTATTGATTCGTTCGTTCTTTTCTCAGTCCAAGATATTCTCAGCATCTTCCTCCATATCCACATTTCACAAGCGTTAACCTTATTTTCCATGTTCTTTGTCATTGTCCACGTCTCGCAACCGTACAGTACCGTAGGAAAGATTAGTGCTCTCACGAGCCTTTTTTTGGTTTCTATGCTCACATGTTTGTCTTTCCATATCTTTTCCAGTCCAGTCATTGCAGCTTTCCCTATATAGCAATCCTTCGTTTTATTTCTGGATCACACTTTCCCTCCTTTCCAACCAGTGATCCTAGGAATGTGAAGCTTTCTACCACCTCTATTTCCTCTCCGTCTATCTCAAAACTATCCCAATCTGCTATTGTCATGACCTTTGTCTTCTTTATGTTGAAGTATAAACCAGCTTTTTCACTTTCTCTCCTGACCCTTCTTATCAGTTCTGCCAGATCCTCTTTTCTTTTTGCCATTAATGTTGTGTCATCCGCGTATCTAAGGTTATTCAGTGTCTTTCCAGCGATTTTTACTCCCTCAATTGCCCCCTCCAGTTCTGCCTTTCTCATTATTCTTTCAGCATATAGATTAAACAGGAATGGAGACAAGATGCATCCCTGCCTCACTCCTTTTTTGATTCTGAAATTGTCAGTGTCTCCGTATTCTGTTCTTATCACCGCTATCTGGTCTTCATATAAACCCTTTAGTAACATTATCAGGTGTTTCGGAATTCCCATTTCAAGCAGGGTTTTCCACATTAAATCATGGTTAATGCAGTCGAATGCCTTGCTATAGTCAATGAAACAGATGTGAACCTCCTGTCCATACTCCCTTTGTCTCTCCATTTTCCACCTCATGTTGGCTATATGGTCTCGAGTTCCACGAGATTTCCTAAACCCTGCCTGGTTCACCGGAAGTTCTCTTTCAATTGTGCCTTCCATTCTTTTGTGAATTATTTTCAGTAATATTTTAATAGTGTGTGATATCATTGCTATCGTCCTATAATTTTCACACTCCCTCGCATCTCCTTTCTTGAATATAGGTATAAAGATCGACTTCTTCCAGTCCTCCGGCCATTCTCCAGTTGCCCATATTTGATTGCACAATTTTGGTATTGTTTTTATCATCGCATCATCCCCTGCTTTTATCATTTCTATAGGTATCCCATCTTGACCGGGTGCCTTATTGTCCTTGAGTTGTCTGATTGCCCATTCTACCTCCGCTTCCATGACCTCCGGTTCCTTTTCATACTCTGTTACGTCAATTTGTTCTTTTTTGACTCGTTTGTCTTCCCTATGCAACTCCTCCGTGTATTCTCTCCATCTATGCTTTATCCCTTCTTCATCGCAGATTACATTTCCATCTCCTGCCTTCATTGAGCCCATTCTAGGTGCAAATTTTCCCATGACTGTCTTTACTTTTGAGAACATTTCCTTGGTTCGTTCCTTCCTTCCCTCGTCTTCCATTTCTCTGCATAATTCGTTTAGATGTATTTCTTTATCTTTCCGTGCTTGTTTTTGGAAGGCACTGTTCAGTGCCCTTACCTTATCCTTTTCTCCTGCCTTCTTTGCAGCCTTCCTATCAACCGCCATGCATAAGGCTTCTCTCGATAGCCATGTCGTTGTTGTGATTTTCTTCTTCTTTGGAATGTGCTTATCTGCGACTTCGACTATTGTTTTCTTCATTCTCTCCCATAGGTTGTTCGAATCCTCTTCCTCTTCTATCTCATCTCTCTCTAGTACTTCAAACCTGTCGCTAGGACTAGGAGTTCGAATGACAAAAGGATCGTGTCTAGTTTCGCTTAGACAGGAAATCGAGGCGAGCGGATGCAGTCTGCGAGAAGGAACCGTTACCGGACAAGTAGAAGACATCGAAATTACTATTCAAAACGACTCAGATTCCGTATTTAGTATAATCGAAGGTGATTCGTTATGTTTCGTTAATTACCGAAAATATATCACAGTTTAAAATAATATCCCGTAATTTAAAAAAGAATGGCTAGCGAATACGCGAAACGAGAGAAATCCGGAATCTCGCTGAAAACGAAAATCGCCGAAATCGATGGGAGCGCTCATGTTTGCCGACTTTCGAATATCACTGAAATTCAAGAAGAGATCGACCGGGAACGTGATAAAGAGAGACTCTGAGTAACAAGCACCACAAAGGCGTTAGAATAATTAGCGTGATAAACAACGTTTTAGCGGTGGCGTCGATGGGACTCACCGTGTCGGAAATCGCTGTTATATCTACAATAATCACGACTCCCATCCATGTTGCGACTGGAGGAGCGGCAGTAGTAGTTGGAGCGCTATCTGTGATAGGCAATCAAGTTAATAGAAAACTCGCTTTAAGACTGGAGAAACACGAAAAGATCAAAACGTTAGCGGAAGCGAAACTCAATACGATTAGCGATCTCGTTTCGAAAGCTTTAGAAGACGATAATATTTCAGACGAGGAATATTCTGTAATTTTGAACGAACGCGCGAAATTTAATGATATGAAAGAAGAAGTTAGAAGTAAAATCAAAGCCGATATAGACGAAGCTGGAAATAGAGAAGCTATGATCGAGTCGTTACAGAACGTGTTCAGAAAATCGTTGAAAAAGGATTAACGTAAAACGTAAAACGTTAAACGTAGAACGTTAAACGTGAAACGTAGAATGTAAAACGTAAAACGTAGAACGTAAAACGTAAAACGTGGAACGGGAGAAAATCACGCTCGTTACCATGTTCCATTTCAATGTTTTAACGCGTATTCAAAAAACGCTTTAAAATATTATACCGCCTATTTAAAAAAAATGCCGTTTCTAAAAATAACTGATCCATCAAAACGTGATTTTATCGTTGTAGAGTTTCTCAAGACGAAGAAAAACATTCAACGAGATTATTTATCCGAGAAACTAGGTGATATATGACTGCAGCGAGAATTAGTAAAGTTGTACAAGCCAATCGTCGACTCGCAATCGACTATATCGAAAGAACAAAACGCTTTGTTATCAACTATTAAGGAAAACGCGGCAGCCACGTCTAACGCTCTAAAAGCGCTTCCCGCGTCGATATCGTCGTCGTTAAAAGCCGTACAGCTTCCACAGTATCCCTCGATAGAAGCTTAGGAGGATCCTGTAGAAGACGTTAGAATGTTAGAATGAGGAGCCTTGGCAACGAAATACTTATCCCAATACGCTTCTAATAAAAAGTCTACCGATACGACGTTCGGTCTAAATTCTAAAGACGGAAAATTTTATATCGGAGACACACGCGTATCGTTCCAGAACGATGATATAACGGTCGGAGAAAAGACTTACACCGGTACTCCAGGACTTTGGGAGCTACTGACGATGGCTAAACCGAACGATTCGATTTACGACTGCAACGATCTGTCCGATTACGCCGAGATTCTAGACGCAACGAATGCTATGAGGCAACCTAACAATCCGAGTAAACCAAAATCGTCTAGAAGCGAAAAGTACAGAAACATCATTAAACCTTATAGGGTAACCGTTTTTTGGTTACAGTTTACGGTAACCGGGGGGTTAAAAATTACCCCCAATTTATTTTCGTCATATCTAGGGAAATGTTTAACCAATTTTGGTCATCTTTAATTTATCTCATAGACAAGGACAATAGACAACATTATTGAATGTAATGAGTAAGAAATCTTGAATTAAAATGACGACTCGTTCCAATATGGCTGTCTAAAGCGAAAGTAGTAATAAGTTGTGAGTCAATGCTACCATGCTACCAGTTTCAGATACTAATCACTGAAGCCAAATGCTGTGTCGTAGTGTTGATTGAAATAACTAACTGCAAGCAATAACAAGCGGCTGTGCAGTGCTGTAATAGTCAGTAACTAATGACGTTTACAAAATTTCACTTGACCAAACTGACAAAATAGAAACATTCAGTGACAAGTACACCCGTAATAGTTTTACTACAGTTTCAGTGGGCATCTTATGCATTCGTATGATATACGTTTTTGCCCATGCTTTCCGCATACAAAGTGATTACATTTGGTACAGCGGGTGTTCGACTTTGTGATCAATCTGTCGAGGGCAACTCTGGCAGGCGACCTCTTTTCTTAGTAGCGGTTGGAACTGGATCAACCGCTGGCTCAACTCCAATTGCTAACAGTGCTCGAGAGACTGATGGCTGATGACAAATGTCCGCCGTTACGGAACGGTGCGTGATAAGCGGTCTGATTAGCTCAGTGACCAACTTCCAGCAACAAACTACACTGAAGAAAACTGTGACAATGAAAAACCTTTAGGATTCTCGCCTATTTCTTTCGATAGTTTTATGCAAAAGTACGTAAACTACAATAATATAATCCAACAGGAATGGAAATCACACAGCAAAGAATGACTAATTCATATGCAAAAAATACAACAACCACATATCTCCAACAATTCAGTTCTATCAACTACTATTAGTTTACAAATACATAGTGCAGAAATGATTTATCCAGTACCGGATATAAAACCCTTATTCTTCATAGTAGTCTGCCGCTAGGCGGCAGCGCAATGTTGCACAGCTGAAAACGACATTGTGAAGAAAAAACATATCTAGGAAAAGTCACAAAAGCAAAAGTCTTTTTTGTTTTATTCAAAAGAAGCGTACGAGAAAAAGTAGACTGGGGGTTATTTTTTACCCCCCGGTTACCGTATAAGGGTTAAACCGATATGGGAAATGAAGTCTGGAAAACAGGCGCTGAAGACGGGTAAAGGAGTCGTCAAAATTCCACAAGATCCGAATGCTTTGGTAGAAATGTTGCGTCTGCGTTTGGCTAGCTACGGCGCAGGTAATACGGGAGTGAGAAACGAGATCGTTGGTATATGCGATGAATTATTA